>PVIR01017252.1:0-35232 GCA_004026965.1 Petromus typicus
CCAAGATCTCATACTAGGAAGGAAATCATAAACATCAGAGCAGAAATTAATGCAATGGAGACTAAGAGAATGATGCAGAAAATCAACAAATCAAAGAGTTGGTTTTTCGAAAGGATAAATAAAATTGACAGACCCTTAGCCAACCTTCTCAAACAAAGAAAAGAAAAGGCTCAAATCCATGCTATTAAAAATGAAAAGAGGGAAACCACCACTGACCCAGCCGAAATACAGAGAATAATAAACACTTTGAAAATTTATATTCCAATAAAATGGAAAATGTAGAAGAAATGGATGAATTCGTAGATACATACGAACTTCCAAAGTTGAATGAAGAGGATATAAAAATGTTAAACACCCCAATGTCAATCTGTGAAATTGAAAATGTAATAAAAAAACCTACCGACAAGAAAAAGCCCTGGGCCTGGTGGCTTCAACGCTGAATTCTACAAAACTTTTAGAGAAGAGTTAACATCACTACTCCTCAAACTCTTCAATGAAATCAAAAGGGAAGCAGCACTACCTAACTCATTTCTGGAAGCAACCATTACCTTGATCCCCAAAACAGAGAAAGACCCAACCAAAAAAGAGAATTACAGGCCCATCTCCCTAATGAACATTGATGTAAAAATCTTCAATAGAATACTAGCAAACAGAATACAGAGAGTCATCAAGAAGATCATACTCCCTGACCAAGTTGGATTCATCCCAGGGATGCAGGGATGGTTCAACATACGTGAATCAATAAATGTAACACACTACATCAACAGACTCAGGGACAGAAACCATCTGGTCATCTCAATAGATGTGGAATAAGCATTTGACAAAATCCAACACCCACTTATGATCAAAACCCTGCAGAAAATTGGAATAGATGGTCTGTATCTCAAACTAATAAAAGCTATTTATGAGAAACCAACAGCCAGCATTACCCTAAACGGTCAAAAACGGAAACCTTTCCCACTAAGATCAGGTACAAGACAAGGATGTCCACTTTCACCACTTCTGTTCAACATTGTACTGGAAACACTAGCCATAGCAATTAGGCAAGACAAAGAAATAAAAGGAATAAAGATAGGAAATGAAGAAGTTAAACTGTCATTATTTGCTGATGACATGATGCTCTACCTAGAGGATCCTAAAAACTCAACCAAGAGACTGCTAGACCTAATCGCCAAATTTAGTAGTGTAGCCGGATACAAGGTTAATGCTCAAAAATCATTAGCTTTCATATACACAAACAACAGATTCACTGAGCAAGAAATTGGAGAATCAATCCCCTTCACAGTAGAATCCAAAAAAATGAAATATCTAGGAATTAATCTAACAAAGGAGGTGAAAGACCTCTACTGTGAAAATTATAGCACTCTGAAAAAGGAGATAGAAGATACCAGAAAATGGAAAGACATCCCTTGTTCCTGGGTTGGAAGAATCAATATCGTCAAAATGGCTATACTCCTACAAATACTATACAGATTCAACGCAATCCCAATTGAACTCCCAAAGGCATATTTCACAGATGTAGAAAAAATAATTCAGAACTTCATCTGGAATCACAAAAGACCTAGAACAGCAAAAGCAATTCTAAGCAATAAGGACATAATGGGGAGTATTACGATCCCCAACTTGAAACTGTACTACAAAGCCACTATGATAAAAACCGCATGGTACTGGCAAAGCAACAGACCCGAGGACCAGTGGAGTAGATTAGAAGATCCAGAAAAAACTCCAGACACACTAAGCTATCTCATTTTTGACAAAGGAGCCAAACACCCTCAGTAGAGGAAGGATAGCCTCTTTAACAAATGGTACTGGAAAAACTGGACTTTAACCTGCCAAAGACTAAAGCTAGACCTAGCTCTTTCACCATGTACTAAAATAAATCAAAATGGATTAGGGACCTAAATATTAAAACAGACACACTAAACCTGCTACAAAACAGGTTAGGTAAAACTCTTGAAGACATTGGTTTTGGGAAAGATTTCATGAACAAATTCCCCATAGCACAAGAACTGGTAAAAGAAATGGATAAATGGGATCTCATCCTATTGAGAGGTTTCTGCACAGCAAAAGAAACCACCAGCAAAGCAAAAAGGCAACCAACAATATGGGAAAGAATCTTTACCAGTCACTTCTCAGACAAAGGGCTACTATCTAGAATATATAAAGGACTCAAAAAAATCAATCCACCCAAATTTAAAGACCCAATTCAAAAATGGGCATCTGAAATGAACAGACACTTTTCAGAGGAAGAAATAAGAGCAGCTAAGAAGCATATGAAGAAATGCTCAACCTCATTAGTCATTCAAGAGATGCTGATGAAAACAACACTGAGATTTCATCTCACTCTGCATAGAATGGCTGCCATTTCAGATTCACCCAACAGCAAATGTTGGCGAGGCTGAAGAAGGAACCCTTCTCCACTGTTGGTGAGAATGTAGACTCGTACAACCCCTGTGGAGAACAGTTTGGAAATTCCTCAAAAAGCTAGGAAGGGGTCCCATTTGACCCAGCCATCGCTCTGCTAGGTATATACACACAAAAATTAAAAGATTCATATCATATGTGCACCTATATTTATAGCAGCTCAGTTTGTGATTGCTAAATCTTGGAAACAACCCAAATGTCCATCAACTGGAGACTGGCTAAAAAAGCTGTGGTTCTTCTACAGAATGGAGTATTACTCTGCCATAAAAAATGATAAGTTTGAATTATTTATACTTAAATGGACGTACCTTGAGGATATCCTCATAAGTGAAATAAATAGGTCACAAATGTGTAAATATCATATCTTTTCTCTGGTATGAGAAAATAAAGATATAAATGAGTTCTAGAATGTATGTTATATATTGTGAAATAGAAAACACTCAAAGCGTAATGGGGTGAAGGGGGAAAAATAATGAGATTATAACAAAAAGAAAGGAAACAAAGTTTATGTATATGGAGGGTGGTAGGGTGGGTAGGGTTATGGGAAAAAGTGAGAATTAAGTTGTGTCATATACTGGTACAAATTCCCATTGTTGAATGCAATCGTGATGTATATATGTAATGTACCAATAAAGATTTCAATTAAAAAAAAGAAAAAAAGGAAATGTTGACTTATCCTAGAAGCAGACTTTTTGACAGATATATCTTCAGTTTGCATGTTGCAAAGAAGGTTGACCACAAAGATTCTGGACTACCCAGCCACGGAGTGGCTCTCTGCAATTTTCCTTAAGGGGTCTGCACGTGGCCGCAGCAGCCCTGGGTCCGGACGTCATCCGGCTGAGAGCTCTCTCCCTCGAGGCTTCTTCCTCTGAAAACCTCTTCTCGCTCACGCAGGCGCCCAGAGGAAGCACTGGTCTTGCTTTTCTGTGTTGGTGCGCATGCGCCGCACGTGCCGGGCACGCCCACGAGTGTGCATCTGCATTCGACCCAGGCCAGCTCTTCTTTCTCTCCCGCCCCTCCTCCGCCTTCAACTCTTCCCGGTTTGAGCGAGGGCTGCTTCTGTTTTCCTTCCACGCCCTTTTCCCTCTTGTCTTCTTCCTCGTCCCTCGTTCCCCTCCCCGTTTCTCCCGGCTCCCGTATCCGTTCTCCATTTTGTTCCTTGTTTACTCTTTGGATTCTCATACAAGAGAAACAGTGTGATATTTAAACTTGTGCGTCTGAGTTATTTCATTTAAGATTATGTCTCGAAGTGCACCTCTGCCTTATAAAATGGACGTCTTGACTCTGGCTTCAGGGGCGGTCACTTTTTAAGAGCACAAACGCTGTGATCCTCGGAGGGACACAGAGTTCCTCTCCAGGCCAGGCAGGATACAAATAGTGAATACAAAATGTCTCAAAATCTCAAAGACATTTAACTGTCAGTACTTTTTAATACCCTACTTATCTATATATCTATCTACCTTCAGGGTAAATAATAATGAAAAGAATAACTTACAAAACATAGCTGTATATATATAACAATACGGCTTAAAATGACTTTGAATATGGTCTTTTAAAAGTATGATGAAAATCCATCACTTATTAACTTTTTAACTGACAGGGTACAGTTTAAATTTCTGTAAAGATTCATGAATATATAAAGTATGTGCATGTCATATGGGTATTTACTTGTTTTCTGTGAGAAATGAAAGACTACAACTTGCAAGACTGCAGCAGTCAGCTCCTTTTGGACCGTATGCCCTGAGTACGGGCTACATTTCAAGTTTACAAATCTTAGCAACGTCCGCCTATTCCTTAGTTATTATTGTCTTCCTCTGAACAGCTCCAGGACTGATTCCGTGTGCTTCCTCACACCCCCACAACGTGAGGCCCTCTAAGGTCTCTCTGCAAGTGCTGCTCTCCTCGTGTGAATAAACCAAACTCCAGACACACACCGTGGTCATGGCATGGGGCTTCCTCTGTCGAGCTGACAGTTTAATTCATGACGGTTAAACCACGCATTTTCTTCTGCCTCACGCCTGTCGCTCCATCTGTCACCTGCTTAATCTGAACTACAGAGGAAATACTGAATTCAATAAAGTAGAACTCAGAAAACTGTCTGAAAAAGTTTAAATCCCTCTCACAATTATGTCCGCCTCATTTTCTATAAATATAAGTAAGCCAGCTAGAAGGGAATCCCAGGGTAAGGTTGAATCACCTTTGCCGCAAAGTAAGAAGGGTGCAGTCAAAAGACCCATCAGTGGGAACCACAGGAAATTCTTGGCATTTTTCCAGTTCAAAGGAAAGAGTGAAGTTACATTCTTAACCTGATGATGCCTCATGGTCTTCAGGTGGACATAAAACTAGTCTTTCTGTTCGACAAATGTGTCGACGTTTTCCTCTTTTCTTAAAACAAGTAAGACTCCAAGGCAGTAAAAGGTAAAACTAGTAAAAACAAAGCTAACATGAATTATAAAATTCCATTATAAAATCTGTAGGTTTTCTTTCTTTTGAAAAAAAAAATCAATGAACATCTTTAGGCATATCACAGAGAATGAATTCACAGATAGGTGCTTCTATTTGTGATTCATCTCTGCATGTAGTGCTTCCAAGGGCACTGGCTATATAGGTTTGATGATGTTTCATAGAAAAATATATCTGAGAATTACAGAGCATAGAGGAATCACTTTAATTACCTTTATTATTACTGTCTTTCCTCCTATCCATAATTTTGTAGGGATAGGACAGTATAATTTGTTTAAGTTTGAAAGCTGGATTCAGAGTTGGATCCTAAACTTAGATCTAAAATGTTTGAGTTTAATTATACTTGGCAAAATGCAAGTTCCTGTTTTAAGAAAAAGACTTAACAGGACTTATAAAACAGGTTCAGAAAGCTTCTTGGACATCCCAATAGCCCTTACAAATAACATTTTGATGATTTAAGTGTAAATGAATCAGAAACATATGAATCACATTTCCCTTGCAATACAAATGTTTAAAAATTAAGGGAAAGGTTTGGCAAAACATCCTCGGTTTGATCCCGAACCTTCTCAGGCATAGCTGGAGATATTCCTGAGCCCTGAGCCATCTTGGACCATCCAGTTATACGAGTGAAACTCCAGAAAAGCCTTGGTGCTCTCTTATCCCACAAGTATGTAATAATACATGGTAATAATCACATCAGGAACAACAGGAACAGAATACTCTTATTTGGATAGAGATGAACATTTATAAAGTTTCTAATTATAATTTGGTCTTTTAAGCCCTGACACTTCCTGATCCTTTTAAAAGTCAGCTTCAGAAACTGATGAACTTTTGAAAAACAAAAAAATCGTCCCCAAGCCTTGGCACAGCTCTTCTTGGGGTACCAGCTTCTGGGGACACTTTTCAATGCTGCCGGTCATCATGCTGTCTGGAGGGGCCCCGGGGTCCACGAGTCCAGACTTGACTGCACGTACCCGGTGAGGTTTCTGCTCCCAGAAGACATTAACCTTGGAACAATAAGCTTTTCATTGAGATCTTTAAAACAAAAGAAACACGTGGCACGGAACTTGGCAAACAGGAAGTAATGATGGAGACCAGCGCAGCCACTGAGGAGCCCAGTGACTGAACCAGCACCTTCTCCCCCTCAGCAGGACCCCAGCAACACACGGTGAGGACAGAGAGAGATGGAGCCCCTCACCCACGCCCTCTGCGCCTCCTGAAGGCCCATCTGGTGGACAGGGACAGGAGAGGCCGCCGCGTGGGCCCCCCCACCGGAACACAAAGGGCCGGATGGATGGATGGACAGCTGTGTCGGGTAGCGGCCTGGGACTGAGAAGATACATCCTCTTAGTAATGACAACCACGTGGAATGCTGGACTTAGCTGTCCGATGTAGTGTTTTTCTCCAACTGTACTATATCAGAGTTCTCTTCTTTAAAAATCACAAAAATAAAATCAGACCTTTTATTTGCTCCAATTGTAATTCACACAGTCCATGGAGGTCTGTCATCTATGGATGCGGAGCAGAACATATTCTGCTTAAACAACCCGCCGGTGGGATGATAAACTGCACCCCAGATGAGCCCTGAGGGCGAGAGGTGGATCGAATTACACCGTGGGACCCACAGAGGTCATAATCTTCAGTTGACTCACTGGAGAAATGGGAGAGATCCGTATCTCAACAGCTGAGGTGGCAGCGTATGAAAGTCCTTTAAATGGTTTGAAAAATATACAGAAGATGGAGTTAGGGCCAGGAGAAGCATTGCTCTCCCTTTTATTCTCATTCTTTTTAGAGAAGACATTTTTCTTCCAAGGGACATCCACTTGGCTTTACCTCTGTCCTCGATCTTCAGTGCCGTGTGAGTTTTTCTCTTCTGTTTCATTTGTCTTATTAGATGAGTGTTATGGTAGGAAAGCCACACTCGGATTGTCTGGGTTTATTCCTCAAGTCAGTATCCATGCGACAGCCTCAGGATAACACGGGAAGTCACATTCAGAGACCACAGGTTCTGCCGCCACTAGAACAAACCCGTGCGCGTCCCTCCCTGAGCCGCTCTTCCTATTCCGCGCTGTCCCCTTCGCTCACTACCCGCAGCTGCCAAAGAAACAAGGACAGCTGGAGCAAACACTCGCCTTCCAATCACTGCGTCGCCACTTTTGGTAGAAATGCAAATATATCAGCTGTTCGATGATTTTTAAAAATCTTGCATGTTCTGAGTTTTCCCCACAGTATAAGGAATGCTCAGGTGACTGCTATTAAAACTGAGATTACTGTGAAAATTCTTGCACAGTCGGGATGGAGGCCCAGGAAGAGGCACTTGGCCCCCGTGGGACTGGGCTGCCAGGTGTCCTGGGCTTCACCACTTGACCGTCGCTTGCATGGAAAGTTAATGTGAAACCAATGAACAATAAACGCTACTTGCAGTGCAGGCTGCTATCCATCGCCTGTGTCCTGTGAACCATCAGCAGCACGTGGGCTTCTGTTTCCCACTCAGACCCCCGTGGGGTCCAGGCTCACACGTACAACTGCACATCACACGCTCACTGTCTCCATCCGAGACCTCCGGTTCCTCCCGAGCTCCACTGATCTGACAGTTTACAGCATTTTCCATCTGTGGACATCATCGTCATCAGCTCCATCTACTTTAGGACCCCAAACCTGGGAGAAGTTCCTAAGTGCACCCAGGTATCAGTCACCTGGAGGGTTTGTCACCATAGGGTGACTAGCATCTCGCTCTGGGATTTCTGGCTCAGAAGATCGGGCTGTGGCCCTCAGGGCCACCACCTTGGCAAAGTGTTGCTTCTGCACACAAGAATGCGCAGCCGGTGTGAGTGGCCACTCTTAGCACATCTGGCCTGTGCAGACGCTGCAGCAGCCCGACTTCCCTCCTACCTGTACCGTCCCAGGTTCTGTCCACACAGCAGCCAGGATGACCCGAGTCCAAGTGCACAGTGGGTCACCGCCCCACTAAGGCTTCCGCAATGGGCCCCACACTGGCTCAGACTGAAAACTCACTGCACACCTCAGACAAAGCTAAGAATATAGTGTGGCCCTATGGCCACTTTTTACTGCCCTTGCTCATTCCTACCATCATGCTGGGTTCCCTGCCTCCCAAGGAACATGCAGGAACACTCAGGGGGACACGTGTTCCTCTGGCCTCTGTCCAGAGCTCTTTGCACCCAGACCCTGCAGAGCTCATTCTCTCACTCCATCACATCTGTCCCGTGTCCCACCCTCTCCAAGGGGTCTCTCCAGAGCAGTCTGTACAGAACACAACCCCACTCCCACGACCGCTTCTGCTCTGTCCTGCTTAAGTTTCCTTTCATCACAACAATGACCTTCAAGCAATTTACTTATACATTACATTCATGTCCATCTCCTTTCCCTAAAATATAATATCCAGGACAGGGGTCCTTGGCTTTGATCTGCTATTTCGTGATAAGTTCTCAAATGTTTGTTGAAAGAATTACTAACATGTAGAAGAAATGGAAGGGAGGTCATGATGTTCTTAACTCTTGCAAGAATTTAAATCTTGATAGTTTTCTAATTAATGGGTGACTGATTTTCTTTTTTTTTAAATAAAGCTGTAAGAATATTTGTGCACATCAGACACTAGGAAAATTGAATAGTGAACTTTGCCTGCTTTCTGAATAGTCATATTGATATTTCTTCCCCATGTAAACAGATTTAACAAGGCAGTATTAGGAAACATAAAATGTGCTGAAATCATTTATTATTAAAAATAGCCAGACATTTATAAATTTTATTAAACACTCAGTGTTACATGCACGCCCCATAAAGCGCTAATGTTAGAGTAACAAGCTTCATCCCGTAACTGCTGGCCACCTGCTCTACTAATATCAACATCATCATCCAAAGCATTTATTTGTGCAAGACTTCTCACTGCTATGTAAAATGAAATTACATCGACACAGGCCCTGCCCTGTCTAGACAGTCTGTGTGGATACGATTCTATTACTTTTTAAGATCATAATATTTAAATCTCTAACACATCACTTTTAGTGCAAGAAACAAAAAGGGGCGGAGTCGGGAGGGGTGCTTTGCTCGAGCACCAAGGCCCTCGGTGCCGCCACTGTCCTCGTGTTTGCAAAGGCCAGCTGACATTTTTCAGAGTTAATGTTGGATGACCTGAGACGTCATATTTTCATAGTATGTATCATGGTGTACAAGCCCTTGTTTTCCTTCTCTTTGTTTTTCTTGATGCAAAAGTTTTATAGATGAAGTTTCAATTCTCTCTCCTTGGCCCCTTACCTCCCAAACTTTTAAAACCTTTGGGAAATATCAGAGTTAGGGTGAATGAGTGCTTATGAAAATTAAGTAATAACTGTCCTTACACCTTGCCATGAATCAGATTCAGGTTCATTACATATCTCTAAAGCTTTGTAATGGTACAGAATTACACGGAAGTCTCTGTAAGCTCCCCAAGGCTTAGCTGTGTCCTACTACGTGCCTACTTTAGAGACCTGTGCTGGCGGGCAGGTCGACAGCGTAAAGCGTCCCTTTGAGTTTGCTCAGGGCCGGGCCACAGAGACACGCCATGTGCAGCACAGCAAATCGGCCCCCACCCAATCGGAGCTTGTTATCGAGAGCAAGTGGCCTGGCCGGCCAGTTTTTAACATCTCCAGGCATCTGAGGCCCAATCTAAGTAAAAGTACTGAAAACATTTACTTTTAAAAGTTCACTTTTTTCCCCTCTGGGTAGCTTTTATTTCAGCGCTTTTATTTTTCCTCCTTTGAACAATGTAGACTCTTGGAGTCTGGTTCCCTAGAGGTATTTGTAAGACTGGTTACAGTTTGTCATGTTAGACTCTTAAATTCTTTCAATTTTGAAAATATTCATTCCTGGAGGCTTTTTATTATTTTTAGTTTTTTTCTCTGACTTAGCTTCAGTTTAACAGTATCTTTTCTTAAATCAGCATTTTTGACTTTTATTATTTTTTATTACAATCTAAAATAAGTGTTCCCTCTTCCATCCCCCAAATTAGCATATTTGAAGGGATAATTTGTAATCCTCTTCTCAATATGGCATACCATTTCATTTTATAAGCACACAATTACACAGTGTTTTCTTCCCAGACTGTATTTGGCAAAATATTTGTGGTGGAGAGTCAGGTTAGGGGAACAGTCTAAGGGAGACATTTTAGGATATGAATATTTAAAATTGTCACTCTGGCTTAGGTCCCTTTTGCTTCCATTTGCAGTCCGGACGGGATGGGCCTGAGGGACTTCAGCAGGGCAAACAGGAAGACCGAAGTCACGTCTTGGAACATACCGTTTTTATGCTGGTCACTTAGAAGAAAGGTAGTAGAAGAAGTGGTACAGCCCAATTCAAACAGAGATGCTGAAAAGTCACTGGCTACATTTAGTTTATTTTAATGTTATTTGTTAAATATAGAATTGTTAGACTTTTAAGGATCAAATGCAAAAACTGCTTTGAAATTAAAAAAATAACAAACCAACCAAAGTGAAGACAAATGCCACGTTCTACTTCGGAGCAGGCCAGCTTCCTCATCATCTTCCTCTTGGCCGTAACAGGCCGCCTGATGCTACCTGCAAACTGGACTTCCTTGTGGCTCTCACTGAGCATGGAAGATGCAGCACCGTCCCTGGTCCGCGCTTCTCGCTGGAGGCACAGAGCGCTGCAGCTGAAGGGACCAGAAACGCCTCTGGGAGCTCTTTTGGTAGCACCTGCGTAGCTCACAACTCAGTGTTCACCTGGGCCGGGTGTTGCAAATCTGAGGTCAGGCGCCTATCTAAGACTCTCGCTGCTGTGTCAGTTTACCTCAGAATATTGCCTGCACTGGAGTCTCCTCTGCCATGAGGAAGCTCCACTCTGTGCAGCTGATCAGGGTGACGGCTCTACTCCAGCCCAGACAGCTCTCTGGGATAGGTGTGAACCGACTATAGGCAAATTCTCCTGGCAAGAGGCAAGGTGCCGTGTGTGTTACATTTCCCGGAGGAAACAGGTGCCTCAGACCCTGGAAGAGACCAGGAAAGACACCTGGCTTTCCTGAAGACTGAGGGAGGGGGCAGGGTCACGATGGGCCAGGTGACAAGGTACGTAAGGCATACTCTTCCCGACTCCTTCCAGCCTTCAGCCCAGAAGTCCCACTATAAACAGAGGTCATGGCAAAGACTACATAACATGGTTCGGGCAAAGAAGCATCTCCAGGCCCTGAAAGTGCCGTCACAGACTTGCAGACAACACTTTCCACCCAAATGCTCTGACACGGGCCTTGCTGCCCTCAGAACTTCTTTATTTTGCTGTTTAAGTATAATTATAATTTAAGTGACACATATGAATGTCCTAACCTATGAGTTCAGTCAAGTAGTATTACATGCCAACTTTGCTGTGTCACAAGGTTAGTGGGTGACATCGCTCAGCTCTATCCACTGAGATCATTCTTTTCGGTCTGTTGATCTTGGAGCCTGGACATATTTAGGAAACTAAAAAGAAGTAGAGAAATGCATTTCTGATCCCGAAGGCCCAGGGTTTTCAGGCTGTCCTTTCAGGCTTGAAGCACAGACATGAGCGCTGGTCTCGCTCTTGTAGAGCATTTTTCCAAAGGTAATTTTCCTCTCCTTTGCCCATAAAAGTTCCATTTTCTTCAGTTGATGCAGTTAGACAAAAGTGAAGAGAAGACTGCTGAGCTGAGTGAGGTTTTCTTCACTAATAACATTTTCCACTTAATCAATCACAATAATTGTTAATATTTTGGATATATTCCAAAGCCATAGAGACACTTACCGAATATTAGGCTATAGCAATGAGACAGTGGTAGTTCAGGCAGATGCCAATGATTATTCTGATGGTGGAACTGTAGGCTTCATGGCAGACAGCTCAAAACTGAGGCTGCTTCTGGTCAGAGGCAACTGCTTGTCCTCTCGTGCTCCTGCACGCGTGACTCTGGACAGGGCCGCGGAGCAGGAGGGAGACTCTCTCTCTCCCTCAGGTCATCAGCCCTGAGCCCACACTGCCAGTCTTCCTCCTGTCTGCATGGTGTCCGATACAACCACCACCCCAGGTAGTTTCTGTGTCTGTTTTCCAGCCTCTTCTCCACCTATTTCTGCACGTAGCTCGCCACATTGCATGGTGGAACATTTGCCTTTCTTTCGACGCTTTGCTGTCCTGGCGATACTGCCCAACACGACTCCTCTATCATGGGGCTGACTCCTGCCAAGCTCCGATATCACTACCAGGTCTTCTTTGGCACCATCTCACCTGGGCAGTGCCCTTTGAGGTGCCATAATGCCCTGAACACTGCCATCCTTGAACTCGCTGCAGTGTTGTCTTCCAAACCAATGGAGACGTGAAAGACCATCACATTTAAGGGTCTCGCCCAAGTGAGTCAGGCAACAGCTACTACAGAGCATCTGTTGAGGAGTAGATTAAGGGACTTCCATATGGGACACTGTGTAGAACTAGATACCCTGAGGAAACTTCCAACAACAGAAGCCTACAAATACTCAAGTAAGTAAAAACCAAACTTTTAAAAATTGTTAAAGGCACAAATCCAGAGAGAAGTGGAGGAAAGCTGATTCTACAGGAGTCTGTTGGTTCCTTGAGGTTTAGCTCTTTCCCTTTGACAGCAAGAACAGGGAACAGTGTACAAAGTCCAAGGGCTGCAACAGGAGAGAAGATTCTGATCTTCTCACGGCAGGATGACTGGAAGGCAAAAGCTCTAGGGAAAGAGTGAGTGGGAGAGAAGGAACCACCCAGCTCCTGGAGAAGGCCACACTATGGAGAACTTGGGGGCAGCCAGGCCTCGGCGCAGATGGATAAACAGTGTGGGATTCCCAGGGTAGCAGCAGACACGGCACTGCACCTTTGTCCAGACCCACACGGTAGATAACACAGAGCTGACTCTCACAGAAGCCGTGCAGTTTGGTGGCAATGACCTGGAGTGGCAAGTTCATCAATGACAACTGTCCTGCTGTCAGGTGGGGGTAGAACATGCTAGGTAATCCTGCTGAAGTGGCCAGGCAGATCACCGCTTAGCTAGAAGTGATTTCAGAGCAAAAGTAACTACACTGATTCCCAATGAAGCTTCACTAAAAAAACTTCTAAAGAACATAGTCCAGACAGAAAGAAAATGATTCTTGAATATCTAAAATTTAAGAAATAACAGAATCAAAGAAAATGGAATATTTTCAAGTATTTCTAAATATTGACTATATGAAATATATGAAATGTGCAGTTAAGAGAGATGAACAAAACAACAGAAAATATTCACTGTATAAAACATCTAATTTGTGGGCTTAATAAGGATAGAGCTAGAATATTTGACAAGAATAACAGAATGAGGAGAAGTCAGAGTTGCCGTTTGTAAGAGAAATGAATTATATGGCAGGCAGATGCAGATAGCATTTGGCTAGTGTCTGTAGGTATGCATACCAAACTTTAGAGTACATCAATATTTTGAAAAATAGTCTTAGAAAAAGGAGGAGTAAAACTATTTAGGGAGAGAAATAATGACAAAGGTAAATGCTTGTCCAGAACTTACTAGGTAACAGGCATTACTGTACATGTCTACACATATCAATTCATATAATCCCAGAGCTCTACAGATGCAGAAACAGGCAGAATGAGGTTAAATGACTTTCTAATCGCTAATAAATTGGAGCTGAGACTGAATACAGTTGACCACAGTGCCATGCTTCTTAGAACTATTAAAGAAAGTTGGTCAGTAATTAAGAATCTCTCCACAAAGAAATTTATAAGCAATGTTTAATAAATAGGAAATAAACAGACCACTCTAACCTAAAACAAATGGTTCCAAAGATAAGAAAAAGAGAGAACACTTTCCAATTTATTCCATCAAAACCATATTAGAATTATGTAGAAAAAATTTATAAACAGATTAGAAAATCAAAAAGAAGTATGCAAGCAATACATTATGAACAAGTTGGATACATTCCAGGGATGCATCCATAAGACTGGACAAAACTCAAACGTTTTATAATATTGAGCACTGGCAAAGATATGGAAAGGAGAATATGTACAAATCTGACGGGAGTAAGAACTGAAACACTCTCGTTAGAAAACTTATAAAGGGATAGGAAAGTGGGAAAGGGGACAAAAAGAATTAAGATATGTTATGTACATGCACTAAGTCCCCATGATACACATAGTCGTGTATGACAAAAGTATTAATAAAAAATAAAGAAGATGAAAAGAGAAACTTTGACATTATTGAGTAGGATATGAGCACCATCAGCTTGTTTTGTATTATTCTGCTCACTGTAATTTTCAGCATTTTTCTGACTCCTACTAAGTTGACAAGAGTCTCTGTATTTCCTCGGTTGTTTGCCAGTTAGAGGCACCATTTCTTTTCTTTTAATGGATAAAATTTAAAATTTAAGTGTACGTGTTATTTTTCCTTTCTTCTCTAAAGGTTAAATATTAAAGGTGACAAGCCACGTGAGAGGTGTCGGGACGGCTAAGCACTTCGGAGGGTCTGGGGACGGGTGTGCGCTCCAGCCCGGCAGGCGGTGACCAGACGCGGGGTTTGCAGGTGCAGGACACAGGCCTGTCTCCCGCTGGCTGGCAGCCGTCACGGTGCACACAGCCTTCTCTGCAGGTCTAATTACTATCTTCGATTTCTTTCTGGTCTGGAATTTATCTTTTATATGAATATTTTAATTTTAATTATGATATGCTTTTACTGAAATTTTCTATTTTTACTTATCCATGTATTTATTACTCCATTTTTCTTTATTTTTCATAGTTGTTACATCAGTTTTCAGCATTTGTGGTAACTATGTTCTATGAAGTTGCCGTGAGCACTGAATTATTAAATACTAAATCACTTCATTCCCAGAAAATTATGAGTCATAAAAATGTTGGCAACATTTTATCAAGTTATTAATAAATAATATTATTTGATGTTTCTGTTGAAATCATATTATTTAATAGATATTACTGATCCGTGTCTAGCAGTGTGGCTCACATCTAAGAGCACTGCCCTGCATACCCGGGGGATGTTCATCTGAAACGCTTTATCTACAAGGCCTGTCACAGACTTCTTCCGGTGAGAAACCATAGATAACGCTTTAGAACTGTGTCAGGGACCATCTTAGAGATTCACGTCACCCCCAAATGGACAAAAGAAATGTGAAGAACTTGAAAGTCAACACACCACAGTGAAACACGTCACCACAACACGAGAGCTGAAACAAGAGGGGCTCCGCCGGCCCCCCAGCTGGGAGCGTCCCCAGCCCCCCGAGCTTCCGCTGCGTCCCCTCACCAGGAACTACTGAAGCGCAGCGACCGCTGGACTGAGGTTAACAATACGTTTTAGTGAGCAGGCAAATACACAATTACCGAAATTCACAAATAAAGCAATCATAATGTCATTAAATAGACTTTATGTCAAACTTTCACATAACTTTAGAGAGAATTTTAATTTTGTTGGCTTTCTTGGTATCGTTATTTCTTTCATGTCCTTTGGAATTCTTATTTGCAGGCTTACTTTCAGTGGAAAGATTTTTTTTTTTTTTTTCCCCTCTGTCCTTGCCTATTCCAATAATTTTATGATTATCTCCATGTGGTTCACACAGCCCCCAGTCCAGGATCAGACAGGATACTGGAATTCAGGGTTTTACTTCATAATGAGAAAATTGCAAGTCCAGTCCCAGAGCTAGCTTGGGGCTTGGGAGACTTCAGTTCACACTGCGACCTCCGCCGACCCAGTTACGGGCGACACTTCATCTCGAGGAGCAGACTGTCTTGCTCTCCTCTCCCCTCCTCCCCCGACACCTGCTCCCCCCCTCCCTCTGCCTCTCCTCCTCCCTCTTCCCCTTCACTTTGCCAGCTGTCCTCACAATAAAGACACTGTCCAGTCTCCCGGCACCGCGCTCTGTACCCGGCTTCTGCCCCGCTTCCCGCTGGGGGAGTGTCACCCTCTCTTCTCACAGGAGCTGAGCTGCTTCCAGACACGGGGCCTCTGTGCTGAATCAGCCCCCTTTACTTTCTTGCTTTTAACTGCATTTGTGGTTCATGGCATTTTTATTTGCTTTTGAACCCGGTTATGCCATTAGTTTTATCATTTTACATTTTATCTGAGATTGCTTGTGTAGTAAGGAGAGGATTAACAGATTGAGCTGAAGTACTCTGAACTTTTGCGTCATGTTTTTTTTCTTATTCTACATTGGATTATAGGTATATTTCTAACTTCTTTCTCTTCCTCCAATTGTGAGACATCTGAGAATGGATAATCTATAGAAACTTTTTACTTGACTTTTCCTAGGATGATGCCTTGTATATCTTCAATAAAATTCAACTAAATTGAAACCGATGGGCTGGAATTCAACTAAACAGAATAGGGAAATGAATATGTTTGTTGGTAGGAATAACTTCTTGTCCTTTAGAATTATGCAAAAAAATACATCAGATAGAGAATTTTCTTGCCAAGAATAAAATCTCACAGAAGCTGAAGGACTTTTTAACAGCACTGTCATCAGCAGAGGTTTTCAAATTCTTTTTTACTGTTGTTGTTCCAGAGCTACTTTCCAGCTGAAGAAATCTTACTCAGGATGTGAACATACAAAGCAGATAAAGCAGAGCTGTGGCTCTCCTTCCTGAGATGGGCGCTTGGCCCTCGGCACCCAGGCGCGATGCTGTGGCGGTGACGGGGAAAGGAGGTCTAGGAGAGTTGAGAGTTTTGTCTCAATCACTTCCAACACTATTCCACTTCACACTAAAAAATGTCCAGCAGTAAAGAGCTAAGCAGTTGTAAACAACACATCATGAAATACATTGATATTTCATTTAAAAGCTTCTGTTTGGAGAAAGAAGAGGTTTTTGTTCTGTCATGAATATACTTCTTGGGAAAAGGAGGCTGGTACATTGTAGAGTAGGAGTGCTGGGTTCTGAAGCATATTTACCGAGTGGGGGTCAGTGGAAAGGGACTGATAATGCCTTTGCCCCTCACTCTGCAATGCCTCAAAACTACACACTGCATTGGAAATCTGAGCCAAGTCCTCCCCACAAACCATAGTGAGGTACTTCTTTGAGCAAGATGAGAAAGAAATGCAGAAGCAAGCCTCCAAGAGAACCTCTTTAAATTACACAGTTGCTTCTGAAAAGAAGAATAGTGTGTTTAAAACATAAAGCAAAATACAGGAAGGGTAACATTTCTAGGCTTATGGTACAATTCCTAGAGTTAGGGTGCAATGGCCTCGGGAAAACCTGAGGATCCACTGCGTGAACTTCAATAATTCTTGCTGTTAATCGGGAGTCTGGATGTCGCTTATTGTTACAGGAACCAGGCAAGTGCGTGCAAGTCAGTGACCTGCGCATGGCGGCCTGCGTGGCTTCATTCCACAAACCACTCACATGCTAAGCGACGGGCTGTGCTGTCGCTTCCTTCCAAATCACTGTCCGTCCCTGCTGCAGGCACAGCCTGGTTTACTTGAGGCCGACACGCATCTTGTGGAGCTCAGATTGGAGAGAGTACACTTCGAAGAGCTTTGACGGCCAGAGGGCTCTGAGGGGATGATCTGCATTTTCAACAAGAATTCTTGGGTCTGTTTTTTGTGGTGAATTAATCTGTGCATTTAAAATCCTCAGTGGGTCACATATTTCTAGCCTCGCAGAATTATAATTGCTATAGTAAATTTATTTGAAAGTCACCTCTCTTTAAAAGAATGTGTATTGGAAAAATGCTTGCACCTTAAACGTTTTCCTACCTTGGTTTTATTCCTTGCTAAACAAGGGTCTAGATCTTCTACACACCTTTGTGCTATGTGATATGAGCACAGGTTCTTCATTGACAGGTCTGACTTTCTCACAGTGTGACCTATTTGTCTCTATAAACGTCACAAGTTTTGTTGGTAAAATTAGGCGACAGTCATATTTCAAAGAGGTCGGGAAGACTGAAGGAGTTACAGGGTGAAGACTCTCTAGACCCCATGCCTGCCACCGGCAGGTAGTTACACCAGCGCCAGTTCTGCTGTCCTGTGAGACATGGCAGTGCCAGGACTCTCTGAAGTGCATGATTGGTCTCCATCTGCCATTGTTAGTAAGGAGGGTCATGGCCCAGATCGGTGAAAGGGGTTTGCCAGGGTTGCAGAGCTAGCAAGGAGTCAGGGCTTACATTAGGTCTTCTCAGTCCAACATATCTCAGCTCCAGAAAATGATGGAACCATTCTTCAACTCTCATCACTTTAAAATGCAACTGGTGAAAAATTTTCATTTTCTTCAAAAGTCCATTGGTCAGTATGGTATCATTAACAGTAAGGTGATACTAAGGTGCGCATCTGCCTCGGGTCTGGTGGCACATTCACCTTCGTGGTTCAGTATGCCAACTGATGTTGGCAACACCACAGGAAACAAATTCTGGTTGACTGCGCCAACGTCCTTCCATACTACAATCCTTAGGGAGGGAGATGCGACACTGGCCATCGACCTACACAAAGCCACCAGCTCTCGGGTGAGGCTCTTCCACCCTGGTCAATCAGCGCCACGTGAGAGAGTGGGAAGGTACGATTTGTGGTCCAGGAAAGCCAGCTCACGCCACGCACAGCATCTCCAGCACCTGCCAGGATCCCTCTGATGTCTCTGGGGGACGATGCTGGCTTGGGAAAAAGACTTGTGGAAAATGCAGCAGCAAGATGCCATTAAGCAGAAACCATTGCATAAATGTATTTTTTATCTTTCTCAATAATTTGGAATTCTTTACATTAGCTTGAGTCATGAAGAAGAATAAATTTTTCAATAGCTAAAAGGTGCTTTCTTCTGGAAGAAAACATTTAGCTTTAAATAACTTTAATACTGATGGGATACTCTGACTTCTGTCTCACAGGTTCTATTATATATAAGAAAGAATCAAAATGTACTGAGTTATATTTTTTGTATTTCTATTATTACTGTGATTCCTACACAGGAACACAATAATTTCAGCTTTATGACTGAGAAGACCGAGTCTCCCAGAAGTTAAACTTGCCTCCAACCCCCAAGCTAGAAGGCAGCAGAGCTCCCAAGCCGATGCTCTGTCCACCGAGCATTGTTCATCCCACAGACTCCTGCGAGAGCCCCGGCCTGAGGCAAAGGACAGAAGCTGAGACACATTAAAGAGATGAGAAGCAGGAAGAGAGAGGAGGAGAGAGAGGCAGGAAGAGTCCTGTAATAACATGCCAGAAAAGGCATTAAGGGAGGAAAGAAATTGGGCAGCACTCGAGAGAGGGCCGAGGGAGAGACGGAGCAGAGCGCCCCGCCGAAGGAGGCGGGTGGGCCGCGCACTTGGCCAGCTGCCTGGCGGCCGGCACTGCAGAAGTCCAAAGCCACCAGGTCCACGATCGAAGGAGTCTGTGAGTCGTTAAAAATGTTTATTTCTTTATGCCACAAATGATAAAACAGTTAGTCATAAAATACGAGGGTTTTTCCCTGAGTAATTGCTGTACTTTCAACCATCATTCGACAGGCTCAGTGTTTAACTAGTGAGAAAGAAATGATGTGTCTGAACTGAAGTCAACCTCCGGTTGTCCACAGGGTGTCCTGTGTGTGTCTCTGTAAAGACTAATTTATTTGCAAGATGCTCAGAGCTTGGACAGGGGCTCTGTCTTCAGAAAAACAAGATCCACTCATCGTTTCTTTCTCATGAAAAGCTTTTGTTATTTAATTTCTTCATTAACAATAATAATAAAAATACCATGAGCCAAATCTGGAAAATGAGACGCTTTCAAATCTTTATCCCTAGAGCACAAACTTTTCTCCCACTGACAGCAATTCTCACTGCCAAAAGCAGGACACGCACAAACCACAAAGTCTTGCAGCTATTCAGTTACCACTCTACATGCCTCCTTGCTTGTGACAAGTTAGGCTTTTACAGATATTATCTGGTCTCTCGGGGGATCATTATGAGACTGTGCAGCGATTCCAATCCAGTCTTGGAAGAGCCAATTGTAACAGCTGAAAGACCTAAGTGCCAGCCTAAGACCTGGGCATTGTACAGAAAGTTTCTCTTTATTTCAGCCAAAGGAAGGGGCTCTGCAAGTCTGTGGTTCAGCTAGAGATGAGCTCTGCTGTTTCTGTTCTAGAATGCCCAGAACTTGTCAGGAGGCAAAACACCATAAGTTCCCCAGTCGTAAGGCCACGGAGTGAGACTGGCCTACAGAACTTCAAAGTGCCCTAATTATCACTATCATTTTCTCCCAGCAAGTGAACTTCATTAGAAGACAGGAGAAATTGGAGAAATGTAGTGTATTGGTTTTCTGGGGCCACTAAAACAAAGCACCACAGATGCCAGAAATTTATTTTCACCTAACTCAGGGGATGGGTGTCCAGGAACAGGGTATTGGCAGTGTGTCTCCTCAGGAGGCTCTGCAGGCCGGGATGGTGGCCTGCCCTGTCTTCATGTGGTCGTGTGTGTGTGTGTGTGTATGTGTGTGTGTGTGCACGCGCGCATGCATGCAGGCATGTCTATTCCCTAATCTCCTTTTCTGATAGCACCATTGGTGATGCTGTATAAGAACCCATTTGTAAAGACCTTATTTCCAGATAGAGTCACATTCTGAACTTTTGGGAGCCGGTTCAAACTGTAACGGGGGAAAGCAGGGCACAGCCGCCATCATCAGATGCAATACCACACTGAATGCTTTCTCGGTATTTTCTCTGGTACTTGGCAGAGAAGTCCACAAGGTGGAACTTTTCTTTTAAGTTTTTTTTGAGACAGGGTCTCAACTTTGTATTTCAGGCTGGTTCTGAACTCACTATGTAGCTCAGGCTAGCCTTGAACTCAAGCAATCCTCCTGTCTCTGCCTTGGGAGTGCTGGGAGTAGACACAAGAGCCACCACGCCTGGCACTGTGGTATGTGGTAGTGATTGCGGGTGGGCGTGAGTCTCCACACCAGACATTGCTGTATGTGGTTACCTGGGATCAGACCCGGCTCTTGTTCTTGCAAGGCAGGTGCCTGAACCACTGGGCTAAATCCCCAGCCCAAGGTGGGACTTTTTAATGCTTCCCAAACAAATACAAGAATCCCTGCATAAGTGTGAAAACGCTCCTTCCCAGTCTCATTTTATTTAGAAATTTTACCATGGAATTTATACTTTCAAAATCCTAATATGCTGTAATGGTACAGAGTGAGAAGTGGACGTGCCCTCCCTGCAGCCACGTGGCTCCCGTCCCAGCGAGGGGTCCCCGTGGGTGTCCACGTGTGTCCTCACAGCCGAAGCCCATGTCACACACACAGACACAATTCACTTCACACATGTCCAAGAGCTGAGAGCAACTTGGTGCACAATTTGCTTTTGAACAGTTAGCAAGACAACTGGGAGGAACTTCACAATGTGATACATGTAGACCCATCTTATTCTGAGAGTGCATGAGTGTGTGTGTGTACTGTGCACACACAGGCAAATGCTGTGTCATGCAACCACATCTCCAGGCCTCTGCTGCTCATCCCTAATGTCCATGATATGATCGCACTGTGTATCTAACTAGCCCCTTGTAGTTGTTCTCACTGACAAATGCATTATTCACATCTTTCTACACGTCATCTACTGGTCAGTGGCAGCTTGAGACTAGGCAAGGCTGTGTTCCTTGTTTCTGTAGTAGGGCCCCGCTCCCAGCCCACAGTGTCCAGGAGACTGAGGCGTGAAGACTGCACCTCTCAGAACACCCTCCCCTCCCGCGGACCTCTCGGGCCTCAGAGACTGCCTGGAAGGAAAGAGGAGCCGGAAACTGTACAGGACAGGGGAGCTCCTTTTGGCTCTATTTTATCAGTGCATAAATGGGGTCTTACAACAATGAAGCTGCCAGGAGAAGCCACATTCTAGCACCCTTCAAAATGAGAGCAATGTCTTTCTCAGAGATGGTAGTGCGAGGAAAATTCCTGTTTTTTGACTGGACAGGAGAAGGAGGGCATCTTATGAATGGGTCTGTTGAAAGCTTGGCATGAGTTCACGGCAGGAGAACTGGCCAGGGGACCCAGGAGCCTCCTAGCCCTCTTGTACGTGGAGGATCCAGAACCTTTGTTAGGAGGAAATCACTATTCTTTCACTCAGAACTTCTTTCCCACATGACAGACTTCCTGACTGAAGGTAAGAAACCCTTCGGCTGCCTCTTCCACCTTCTTCTGTGACTGGCCAGCCGTGGGGCAGGGAGCAAAGAAGCACACAGAAAGGCAAGAGCCAGCCTTCTTCCTAAGCCTTCTCCTTCTACACGAAGCCCAGGCTCTGGGTGGGGGCGGGGCCACTTGAGGTAGGACAATCACCCTGGAGTGAGCTTCACATGGTGGATCTGAGGAGAAAGGATGCGAATTTCACTCACGTTTCTCAAAACTCTTTTTTCTGATTGTCCCATGCCACTGCTTACCAGGACTTCCGTGGTTGTCGAGATCTGAAGTGAATAACTCAACATAGCACTGACCACACCGATATGTTTTTCTTTCTAACAACGTCTTTGCACATATAAAATCTGCTTTTCTTTAGTAGAGTGAAGACTTGAGTAGAACTGGGTTTTGTTTACTGAGTCACACAAAGCTGAGGACAGTTTTCTTGTTCCATAAATATTTTTCTTTAAGGAACAATAAAACATTTTAGTAGGAGTTTAGGAAAGAATTCCAGAACACCAAGAGCTACTCTTAGCACCCTGTGGCCACGGAGATCACTGTCTACTAAATATCAACCAGCATGAAACTTCAGGAGTGAGGAAAAGTGTATAAGCAATGGTACAGCCTCTTCACAGTTTGGAAGTCAGTTTAAACATCAGATGAAGCTCAAGGGGATCAGATTGGAGGTTTACTTGGAGTCATCATGAAGACATGAGCTGTGGAGACCTTCGGGGGCTTCTTGAATCCGCTCAGCTGTGGGTGAGTCTCCGGAGTGAGATGACCTGCGTAACTGTTTGCTAGTTACTCACACTGCCTTTCCCAACAGTGTCCTTAGTCTTTTCTTACAAAGAGGTGAAGTCTTGCTGCTTCTCTACAAAAGAGCAGATGCTTGGGGACTGTGACTCCCATGTTCTCACGCGTTGTCTCTGCAGAGGGACTGGCAAAGCAGTTGTAGAGGTTGATCAGTTTGAGCTGATTATTCAGGAAAAATGAAGAGATACTGTCACTCCTTAGCTCACCTTTGGGAATAAGAACCCAAAGAAACACTGAGGCAGGAGAGAGGTTCCGGAGAGGCAGGCAGCGCAGAAGTCCCACAGTCAGTCCCGGGGAGCTGACTCTGGCAAAAGGTGAGACCCCGAGGCTGGGCCAAGACTTCAAATCAAGTATCTAAGCAGGTATGTTTGACTAGATCGTCCTGAAGTTCGAAACTTCAGTGATTAGGAAAAGATTCTTTTTCAGGAGATTTTTGTTATTTTGGTAGTATTGCTTCTGTCATGGCCAAAAGCCAGGAAAAAAATCTTCAGATTATTTGGAGACTCTAGGTTCTCATAAAAAATTCATTGTTAGTTTGATTCTACAAGCTGGAAAGACTTGGCCTGGGAAACACGATGGGTTTTGAAATAATATTAGGCCAGAGGTCGAGCCTGCAGCTGTCCACGAAATGCTCCTCACACAAGCAAGGGAGTCGTGGGTAGTTCTGAGCTTTATGCACAGGGGAGCAGACGCCGCACAGGAGGCTTCTGGTATACATCTGATACAGAATAGTGAGGACCCATTAAAAGAATCATAGTTAAGATAAAGCTACTGTGAAAAGGATAGTGAGGAAAACCACTGCATTAAATTTCATTTCTATCAAAAACTTATTTCATGTCATTTTTAAACCAAACAGTTCATAACAATTTTTGAAGAATTAGCTCCATCAATCTACTGACTAAAATCAGTCAACACCTGGAGTCAGGTCACGTGAGCTGTTTTATGCAGGTTCTAGTATCCGAAACAGAAATAGAGAAAAGAACCAGGTCAGACTTTCCATTGAACAATTGTGCTTATTTCCAATGATCACAGCATCTAGTTGAACCCAATTTAGGCACTGAAAATTGTGTAGAATCCTTTCCATTAATTTTAGTCTCTCTCGCTTGATCCAGATTTCCGTCTCCAGCCCCGAGCAGTGCTCATTTTCTCTACCCCTGCTTCAGTGTTTCTCAGGCTTTGTGCTCAGGCTCGGACCCTGCTGACCACATTCTCTGCAGGATCAGCCCCTCTAGTCTCAGCCGGCTCCTCTGCTGCCCGAGACACCTGCTCTGCTGGCCTGCCCCTTCCTCAGAGCCCTCCAGGCCTTCCTGCTCAGTTTCTCACGTCCAGTTTGCTTCTCTCTTCCAAGAAGGACACGTGTAACTGTTTTCTGGATCAAGGCTATCTTCTTGTCACCCTCAGGGGTCCCTTGGTGAGCAGCGGCCTGGCACTGGGCTGTCCTGTCCTGCTCGTGTTGCCACCTTCTCTTTTTGGGTCAATTCATCCCTCAGGCTCACATTTTAAACAAACCAACCAGCCTGGAATCCTCTAGGACACAGCAAGTGAAGTGCTTCACACAGCAGTGCTGTGGTTTGAAAAATGCCTTTCCAGACTCATGGTGAGATCTAACCGGTGTTCTGGCGGTGTTAGGAGCCAGAGCAGGGGTCCGCGGTGGGCCCGGGCCGCTGCCCCAGGAGCAGTGCACTGTTGCAGCAGGGGGTAGAGGTGGCAGGAGTGGGCTCCCGAGAGAGGGGTGAGCTGGGCTGCGTTTCCTGTCTCATCCATACTTGTCTGCCCTTTGCCATGGTGGCACTTTCTACATGCTGGAACCACACTCCTGGGCTCTTAGGCCCCAGAACTATGAGCCAGATAGATGGCTCCATATTTCCAAATCAGCCAGCCGGTAGTTTTTGGTTATAACAGAAGAGATGGACTGCGACAAGGCCCTCATCGTGTCCACTCCACCTTTAATTAACACATTTTTTACTGCCTCTATCCTCAGTCTCATTCCTCACGCACTGTAGAAACTGCTCTCCTGTTGGTTTACTTTGTTCTGTTTTCATTCTTTGACTACTTGGCAACATTTTCCGCACTGAACATCTTTTAGCAGTTCTCTTTTCATAGTGCCTTCTGTGGCTTATCTTACTCTACCTTTTTTTTTCTATTTGAATGTAGAAATTCAACAAAAAATTTTATTCTCCAAAAGCATCCCCCACTGTATTATTTCCGAGAATAGCATTACCCAGTCTTGTAGAAGCCTGTGGGTTCATTTTGCATTCAGCCCGCTCCTACTGTGCGCTTAGCCTGTGTCAGGCCTCAGCTGCAGGCACTGGATAAAAGCGGAGCCGAGATTCCCGAGGAGGCTCCTGCTCTCACAATTCATATGTCAAGGAGGAAGACAGAAGGTGGACTAGTCCAGTAAGACATCGGACTTTGCCAGGGAGAAGTGCTATCAAGAGAGGAGCGTGGATGAATGTTCTGAGGGAGGGTCGGGCATCACAAGCGTGGAAGAAGGTCAAGGATGCTCCTTGGGGGTCTGAACCGGAGCTGGAGTCACAACATCAAGGAAGGAACTTTGTGAACGAAAGAATCAAGAGCGCCAAAGGCCCAGTACACACAGGCCACTTTGCTTCCTTTTCTCCGACTTCATCACATACTCAGTGCAAATGCTTGTCAAGCTGCACGGAGAGGGTGACTTTGGCCCGTCCTGCGTCTGTTTCCTCCGGTTTAGGCCTTCATTCCTTCCCGCGGGCCACGCCCTGTGCCAGGGCGGCCCTCGCAGCTCTGCCGAGCGGCCTCCCTAAAGTCAATCTCCAACACACACTCATTCTTACACTGCCGGTAAGTCCTGCTGTTTGTGGGAGCAGTATAATCATGGAATAATGTATTCAGATCTCTTCGTGATATGCTGATACACAGTGTGGCAAAAATATAGTGACAAATACACAAATAAAAATGTATTACAGCAAAAGACACACTGCCCTTTATCCCTCCAAACACCCCTCCACTTTGAACACACTCACAGCATCCTTGCCCTTGCCAGCGGTCCTGGAGTCCTCTTTCGGAAGTGTCTTTAGTTGTGTTCTCCTGGCTGCTTCAATGTCTGACGTGATTCAAAACATTCCCCTCTCACCGTGGGAAGAACTAGGAGTCGCACAGTGCGAGACCCATGACGGAGGTGGCCGAGGACACAGCGTGTCTGCACTGGCCTGCGTGTCTGTTCCACATCTGTGACCGCATCTCAGAGGACTCCAGAAGTGCTTCACAAAATGGCAAGAAGGCAGGACCGGCGTGTCATAGTGAGGAGGGGCAATCCCAGGGGTTAATGACAACATATCTCTTACCGTAATAGATATTTAAAAAACTTAACATTTACACGCACTTTGATCACTCCTCATATACCCTTCACACAAAGGCTCCTGCTTTCTTTCTAAATTGCTATGATGTCTCCATCATTTGGACTGATTGTCCCTTCACAGCTAAAATGGGCCAGTGCAGCCCTGTGAGCCTGCTTCAAGGAATCCTTTGCTTTTGAGCCCCTCTGGATCTAGGAGTAACTTCGCACATCACGACCTGCCCTGGACACGGTTGCTATACACGTCTCCCCCCACGCCCCGCTGGATCACCGATGTGCTGAGACAGTGGCTGTGTGTCGCTGTGCTTGGGCTAGCAGAAGGCCTGGGGCGCAAGGGGACAACAAATGCGTCATCACACGTGAATTTGATCAACTCAAGTTTATGCCACAGTACCGAGTGTCGCTCCCCGCTATCATTCCTCTTCCTCACTTTTCGTGAAGCCTCTGTGTGAAATAACAGAAGCCAGAGGGGAAATACAGAGTCTTTGTTTTGAAACAGTCTAGTTAGTTTCAGTCTGGTTAAATGGTTAAAAGTTTATATTGAGGACATTGAAATGACTGCATAATCAATACAATATGAGATAAAGAACTCTTATGGAAATACTACAGGTTAAATTCCAGCTCAGGATACACAATATTTCTTAACACTTTCCGAGGTTTAAACAATACAGTACTGTGATCCAAGAACCTCATACTTACAACATTACTGCATGTTCTATATCTGATATTTCTTCCTTCACAGCTCCTAGGTCACAAAAAGAAAAAAGAACTCTTATTACTACCTCTGAAAGGCCCAGCTTTCGACTATTGTAAGAAACAATTCTAAGTAGGTTCTTACAGGTGTTGCTGTTAAATAATAAACAGTATTTTAAAGAAATTTCACCTATAAATCCCTCTGTGCGGGTTTCACTAAATTCATTCTGCTTCAAAAATTTTAACGTAAGTATGACTATATATTAAATCAAATAAATATTAGAGCAAGGCTTTCTGAAAAATATTTATGTTAAGTGAATCCTATTTGTTGATTATTTGTGATATAAAACTAAAGAGATATTTCATGAAAAAAACTTTACATTCTGAATATGATAAAATTGGGCTTAATATTCAACACATTTTCTAAGTGTATGAAAGATCACAATTCTTGGAAAATTACTTTTATTTCTAAAATATATGTTCATCACAAAGGTTTTGAAAATGAAAGATTATCAAAAGAAAAACAAATCCCCCTGCAGTTGTCTCAGGTAAAGAGAATCACTTGTTTTGATTTCCTTATCCTTTTTTCACACCGAGGTTCAACAGACACCCACAGAGCTCCTGCTACATGCTGGACAGCAGACTCACTCTGGAGAGTTCCAGGACCAGTAAACAGGAGTTGGTCTTTGCTGTTAAGAAAATTAATCATAATTATAATTCAGTGTTAAATACTGCATGGTAATTGTGCTCGATCTGTTGACCAAAAGATTATCATCTGAAGACAGGTTTATACCACGGATGATTTGGGCCTAAAGACACGACGTTCACCAGACTGGTTATATTAATGTGCATTAGGACAGGAAAGGAAGAGCTGCTCAGGCCCCAGAATTGCAGAAAACAGAGCAGACGAGAGAAAGACAGTTGCCAGTGCCTCGGCCAGCAGTGCCCTGGGCGAAGTCCCATGTGACCCCCTTCGTGTCCCTTTATGTCGCTATCTTGATGACCCAGTGAAGCCCAGAAAGCTCTCCTCGTCTCTGAGAAGCATGACTCACTCTGCCAAGCCGACCACGCTGTCTGCTGAGAACCACCGCAGCTTCGTGACTGCTGTGCGGGGAGCGCTGGGCGTGCTGCCAGGAGTGTGCCAGGGCACCGAGGGCCACTCGCTCCTGCTGCACATCCACGGCCTGGCATTGGCTGGCCTGTCCCTGAAGGATCTGCCCTTGAGTTACTGTTAAACAATATTAAGTCTCTGAGTCTGAAAACATGAGTTAGGCTTCAGAGGCTGCCGAGTTTACAGAGCAAGGAATTCTACCACCATGAGGTGACTGGCAGTGCGCCGTGGGCACTGGGATTTGCCCAATGGGACAGGCGTTCAGCTGTGAAACTCCCGGAGCTTCCCACCAACACTAACAGAGCTTGCTTTGAAACTGAGCTCATTCTTTTGGACTCATGACTCTACACTGCAGTTTGTAACCTTGATTTTTTTTCCTTGCAAAATGGGAGAATATTTATTTCCCGAGCTTATTATGAAGATTAGTTCATTAATAACTGTGAATCACATTATACAGTGCCTAGCATGTAGTAAGCATTTTATAAGAATTTGATATGTCAAGTGCATAAGAGATATAACCATATAAATATTAAAATTATTATAAGACGATATAGAAGCCTGGCATGGTGGCTCACACCTGTAATCCCAGCACTTGGGAGGCTGAGACAGGAGGATTGGTGTGAATTAGAAGCCAGACTAAACTACATAGTGAGTTCAGGGTCGGCCTGAACTATAAAGTGAGACCCTGTCACAAAACAAAACAAACAAAATCTTTCACTTATGAATTTTTGTAATAGATAAAGAGGAGCCACAGCAGGTTTTAAACAGAAAAGATATATGGTTCTTGCTTTTAACAAATGAACACTGGTGTTGATAACCGAGACAGCAATGCTGTGTTTCCCACTTTCTTCTTCCAAATTCATGTCCTGAAAGGAATAACTTAAAAATCCTGGATCAGTATCTGAAGCCCATGGCTGGGTTGTTCTTCTCTTCCCTAGAAGCCTCGTGCCCTCCCAGGGCTTGGTACCGTACTCAAGCACACACAGGTGTGATCAACAGCTGTAATATGGCCCGGAAGCTCCGGTCAGTGACAAGTGATTATAGAGACATCGTTTACAAAAGGCGAGAGCAGAGTGCCTCCTTTGGTAACTTAAGTGAGCTCTCCCCAGATACTTTAAAGTATAAATTCACAGAGATTCTCCAAGGATCCTTGGAAATAGGCTATATAGCATACAATGTAAAAGACTGATTTGAAAACTTCCTCTTTAGGAAAAACGAAACAAAAAACAAGAAAAAAGGTATGTGTCACATTTTCTTAAGTATGCTCTCTAATTATCCAGCATGTGACATTGATTTGCAGATAATGTACGCCCCTAATAATCCTCCCCTCAGTATATCACAATACTTTTTAACTGCGAGCCAAATTCACCTGAAATCTGATATTAAGGTATAATGTTTACATTGGCAAGGTTCTCATTGTTGGAAGATACTATCAAATTGTGGACAACAATGGAAATACTATCTTGTCTTCATACTCAGTGCCTGCTGTAAATCTCTGGCCCACTGCTAGGGTACTATCTCTCATCTTCCAAGAATATTGTAAAGATTTCTTATTCCCATTTAACAGATGAGGAAAAATGAAGTCAAGAAAGAAGATGAGGCTCACAGCTACACATGAGGAAAAAGAACAGTAGGCATTTGGAGTCTGGGCTTGATCAACTCCATAATCTAGAAAGCATTAAAAGAGAATAAGATTTGCCTGACATGTAATGCACTAACTTTAGACTACAAATCTGGGAAGCTGAGCAAAGAGCTGGGCTGGGGCTTAACTCATTCTATCGATACTATATCAACTTCTCAGCCGCCTCTCCAGGCCGATAAATCCACTTCCAGTAAAGCGGACCTAGGCGCATGCTGGGGCATCTCCAAGAGAAACACACGTGAGCAAGATGCAACGTGAAAGGACTTCAGTGCAGAAAAACTCATCAAAAGGCTGAATTCATCACATATGAAAATAAATTGTTCTCTAGCAGCAGAGTGACTATTTCATTTCGAGAGCTTCTCTCAGCCAATGAGTCTCTGCATCCAAGGCACTTACAGGCCTAGGCACCAGAGCCTCGTGGATAATTAATTAGCGATTCTTCTCTTTCCTTGTTTATTCTCAAAGTTGGTTAATGTGAAACAGCTGATGGGTTCTATCAATTTAAGTAACTGAAATCCACCCCTGGGATGAAATATTAGAAACTTTAACCCCAGATCGTGGGTTGGAAAGTAAGAGCCCAGGCCATACAGGCTCAGTCCCTGTGCTCCGAGCACACTGAGGGGGCGACAGGATGGTCTGGTGAGCCAGATGCCATGCCAGTGTGGACCCAGAACGGCTCGAATGGGAGAGGAAGGAACGCGAATGTGAGGAAATACATGTGAGTTGAAATGAATGTGAGTTCATCCAAAAAATCCCTTCTTTATTTCAATATCTCCCTCCTAGCCAATCACTTCACTTAGACTTAATTTCTTTTCTCAAAACAGTGAGGATCATCTCAGTAATGAGCTGTCATGTTTGCACTATTCAGGCTTTAATTCATACATAATGAGGTTATAATAGGTGTCAGGCAGACTTCGTCTTTGGTTTACATATAAGGAAACCATTGGGACTCTAAGTTCTTAAAACCTTGATTTTATCTTAATTTTGATTATTATCAAAATTTAGCAATCTCAGAGGAAATGAAATGCTACAGAAACTAAGACTGTCTTTGCACTGTTTAGCTACTGGCTGGGCTCTTCTTTATCCTTTCTGTTGATATTAAGTCCCTCTAGAGGGCGGGGCATTTGACTTATGTTTTACCTTAAAATTTCTCTTACTGCTTCTCTATGCAAACAGATCCTTCTAGTGAGAGTATCAGACCTGCGCTACGTGTCAAAGAAGTTTCAGGATCTGGTCCCTATGTCCTGACGGGCAAGTTCCCTGGTTTTAGGCTCACAAAGCCCAGGCTGTGTCTGCGACTTCTGAACAGTCAAGATGCGGCTGAGGACTCAACTTCCCTGCGTCCCAACTGCCTCGAAATGGGGACTCACTGGCAAAGAGCTTTAAAACAGAACAGGTCCTTCTGCTGACTTTTCTCTTCTTCCAGTCATTCAGCAGGACACTACAGGCTGTTTCTAAGAGAACCGACATAAAAACCACGTCAGCACTCAAGACCGGGGGCCCTGAGCCGCTGCACCGTGGAGCTGGGACGACTGTGTCCACAACACACGGTCTGTGGTCACCCACCTCTGGGCCGCCGCCCCGCCCGCACTCCATGTACTCCGCGCCTCTCCCTGGAGCACCAGAGCAGGAGGTTCTGCTGCAAGACAGAAGCTAAACCGCTTCCACCTTTTGGAAGTTTCTACAGAGACCTCACAAGCAGCATGCGGAGAACACCTGGAGACAGGTGCGGTGCACTGCCAGCTTCTTTTCACTTGCAGTGGACATCTCATGCTGGGAAGTTTTTTCAGGGCTTACTTGATAGCAAAGCACTGAGCCACTGAGAAGAAAGCAAAGGAGACCGCCGGGGGCTGTGCAGCCACCCTCAGACACTCACCGCTGTCACCTGCTGTGCCAGCTAAACACGGGACGCCTGGCAGGAGCTGTGGGGATGGATGGGCAGATGTGGGCTCATCTCTCCTGGTCGAGAAAGTAGAATTCAGCGACCTACCCTCCTCGTGCCTTCCACTGGCCCGAGTCTACTCCTACCCTTAATTCAGTTTAACTTTTGTGCTTAGAAAGTCATTCTGTTTATGCTGTGAATGTCACCTCATATTTAACATAGTTAATAGTTAATTCTGACTTCTGGGTCCTATAGATTTTGTTTAATGTGGAAACATTATTTGGAGGGGGCTTGGCTCTAACACGAGGAGTCTGTTTAGTGCTGTATCTTCTCCACGATGATCTATAGTCCACTCTTCCCATCCTACCTTATTCTGTCTGTAGTGTGTCTCTAGATAACTGGGAACGGTTGAGTACAAATCTCTACTTATATGAATAGATTGGAATTACTTTTAACAAACATTAAATAGATGTCTGTTTACCCTGGAAATGACTTTGAACCTATCTCCCTCCATTCACTATGTACTTCCAGCCCGCTACTGCCTCAAATAAGAAATATGCACAAAACTACCTATAGGTAATATGGCATCTGCTAATCCTTGTCTATGAGAAACTGATCTGAAGGAGTATAGGTATTTTGACTTTCTTTGTAGACCAATTAAAAATCTTTTTTTCTCATTTCAAGTAGTTTTTCCTTCATCAGACAAAGCCACAAACATTCTACAAACACAGCATCATCCACACACACAACCATCAACAGAAAAGCAGCTTTTCAGTAAGAGCAGCTACAGCCCCGCTGCTTCGGATTTCCCAAGCGTGCGCGACGCATCTCTCCTTTCCCGGAGAATGTTGGGCGAAGGTCCCAGCGTCCCCTGCAGGGTGTCTGTCCTCCACTGCTTCCGCACACGACACATCACACAGCTCAGAGTGGGGCTCAGGGAGAGATCTGGTTTTTTTCTGGATAGATAGATGTGCAAGCCAAACTCTTAGGACAAGTTGAGGGATGTAGCTTTTGAAAGTGCTTTCTGCTGCAGTAACACAACAAACAACATGGGGCCGGCTGCCAGGCACCCTGCTTCAGGAGGTGAGCACCGGGACGACACAGCCCCGGCCGCCTCGCTCCACAGGACCCGCAGGAGGCCTCCCGAGAGTCCAGTGCAGAGGCAGCTCGAAGCTGAATTTTCAAAGCAGTTTCAAACTGACTAGAGCATAGTGGAGGTCCAGATTAAGAAACAGCATCATAAATCGTGGACTAGACTTAAAAAGCATTTCTCTGGCACAGATAAATAACACTGTTATGACCTAAGTTTTACATTTCAACACTTCTGCTCTGTAAGAATCTCTTATTATAAAAATGCACTAAACTCATGGCCAAATTGGAGAGCCTGGGTTTTTGTACATAGAAAGTTACTGGAACCTAAAATGGAGACTAAATTTGATAAAAATAGGAGTTACTTAGGTTCAGGGAAAACAGTGTAAGACAATATCCCTTCTAGGTATTTGATCTCCTTTCAACCAGAGGGAATTAATTAAGGTTCTCTGGACTTTCACAGATTCTTGAACAACAGCTAAGAGGTTGGAGAGCTGTTAAATTAAAATGTAGGCCCACAGGAGAATATTATAGATTGAATTCTGGGGTTTGTTCTGTGAATTTAAAATCAGTTTATTTGCTATTGGGAGTGTTTGGCATGTTCTAAATCACAACTAGACATGTCACTGCCAAATGTTTTCTATACATGTATGATTTTATGTATCTTTCCTGTTCTTCAAAGAAAGACATGCTACAACAAAGCATCAGGCATTCACAAATGTGGGCTGGGGTTAGGAAAATGAGGAATATACTGATGTAACCAAAAAAAGAAATGGCAAGGCTCACAACATTGTAAACCGTGAAGACGGTGACCGGCTTCCCATGGGCGGGAGCGCTCCGAGCATTTACTTCGCTGAGACCATCTGATGTAACGGTCCACAACGTGCTGTGCACAGTGGAACCAGGCTCCGGGCAGGGCCTCTGGGCTCAGAAGCTTCTGCAAAAGAAGTGTTCTGATCTACAAGTCACTTGCACTTTTACTGAACATCCAATCTGACCCTACCCGAAACAAGGTACTGCGAAGGGTACGAAAGTGACGACGCCTCTGACTCACTAGAGTGGAGCGTACACCAGCGGGAGTCACCACAGAGAATCGCTGGGTACTAGCTAGGGAAGGGTCTGGAGGTGGAGAGATGAGTGAGAGGGAAATAATGTACAGATGTGCAGGTAGGATACGCCACACGAGACACCTGTCCCCAGGGTGCGAACGGGGGGAGAGCCCAAGAACCAGCCCTCCCTTCCTGCTCCATCTTCACGCTGATTAGGGTGGGCTCCTTACCCTATGTGCAATGTCAGTAAAGCCCCCTAAAACGGCCTGAGCACCTCCTACATGCAAGGCAAGAAGACAAAAGTGAAAGCAAGACAGAACTTGGGCCTACCGTGCCACGAGTCCAGTAAGTTCAGTGCCTTCCAATAATCAGACACAGCCTGATGTCCTGTGGGTCTCGAGTGGTACAGACAAAAAGTCTGCATGAGGCAGAGGCGCTGTGGGAGGCAGCACCGAGTGCCATGAGGCTTCAAATCCGTGTTGGACTTGGAGGGAAGGAGGCGAGACGCGCCAAGCGCCTGGCATGCCAAGCGCCTGGCATGCCCGTGGACCGGTTCTCAGAGCCCTGTCCCACACTGCTTTTCACTTTTAGGACGCCTTAAGTTGTCTCTGGATTTATTTTTCTTCCCCTTAGTCATGCGCTTGGTTTCTAAGCCTCCCGGCCTGGAGCCCTGCTCACTCTGCAAGCGTTTCATGAGAAAAAGAAGGAAGGAAAGAAGACAGGAAGAGAGGAAAGGAGGCCAACAGAAGAGGGAAAGTATACAAAAAAGAGAAATGGTATCAGAAATCCCGTGAAAAAACTTCGGCCTCACATCACTCCAATTTTTGAATCTAAAACCTGATGAAGTTCTTGCCACAACACACTAACGATGAAACTACACTGTTACTGGAGGAAGAAACGCTTGGTTCTTTTCTGTGGACTGCTTATTTTCATGCACTGACTTGAAGCCGTGCTTGTCCCTGCAGCGCACGTGCTCCCCAAGAGGTGCGGGCTGGGGAGTCGCGCCGCTGCCTTGGGCTGATACACAGCGGGGCGGGCGGGCGCGGGCGCGGGGTCTGCAAAAGATCTGCTAGTGCTCAGGAGCCAAAAGCGGCAAAGAATGGGAATAAAAACAAATGCGTTTCAGCAGCGTCAGGTCCGACTCTTCTATCTTTCCCATGAGGAAAATGTATATTATGAAACTGTAGGAATCTAATAACCTCACCCGATGCGACCTTCGAGTTGGGAATTTATGAATTAGCTTGGCTGGAGACAGAAGCTCCCCACTCCTGCCACATCATCCAAATGTCCACGGAGAAGTGTGGTCCTGGAGAAGCACAACATTTTTCTTTAAAACCGTGAATACCAAGAGCAGTTTTAGTCTTCTGCCTACAATTTAGCAACAAATTGGGCTTTGACTGTATCCCGTGAAGAGAAACTTTTCCAGGCCATCCATTTCAGTTTTAGAGGTGGAGGGCATTGAATATTCATTTAACAAGTAGATACTGAGATCTGTTCTAGGTGCCACCTACTTGAGTTAAGATGAGCCCACTATATTCCAGAAAAATTAAAGGAGAGTCTTGGGCCGGGGATGTAGCTCAGTGGCGCTGCGCCTGCCTGGCAAGTGCAAGGCCCTAAATTCAATCCCTGCTAACAACAGCAACAACAAGCACCGCAG
>PVIR01017253.1:0-35248 GCA_004026965.1 Petromus typicus
CCAACTCACATCACAGCAATCCTCCTGCCTCTGCCTCCTGAGTGCTGGGATTACAGGCGTGAGCCACCACGCCCGGCACTGTGGTATGTGGTACTGATTGCTGCGGGGGTGAGTCTCCACGCCCAGTATTGTATGTGGTTACTGGGGAATCAAACCCGGGCCCTTGCACTTGCAAGACAGGTGCCAGAACCACTGAGCTATATCCCTGGCCCCAAGCCTACATATGTTAATTATGTAAAGCTAGAATTATTGTAATTGTTCTAATCTGGTTATTTATCTGTAAAGATTTTTTACAGTGAACTCATGAAGCTATAGCAGCAATAACTGAAAGGACAGTGCTGAGAATACTGTAAGAAAATTTGGATTAAAATAAACAAGGAGCTGTAGCTCAGTTGTAGAGTGTGTGCTTTGTGTACATGATATTCTGGGTTAAATCTCTCATACCACAAATAATAAAATGGAATGAAAGATACAGGATGAGAATTACTAAGATAGAATGTTAATTTTACATGGTGGTCTTTTGTCATAGTCAAGTGAATTAGAAATATGAGTCACATTAACTTCACTGTCTCTGAAAACTCCATGTGATTACTGTATATATTTTCAAATGCTTTGTCTTCACTCACCAAGTTTCCTGAAAGGGGAGCTGCTAGGGAGTGGAATATATTAGTGCATACTAATCTAAGTTTGTCAGTTCTCACTTGCTATGTGATCTGTTACCCCACATTTCAGTGGCTCCAAACAGTACACATTCATTATCTGACATCTATTGTCAGGAATCTTGGCGTGGCTTAACTGTGTCTCTTATGTAGTTGGCAAAGTTTTAGTTCCTTGTCAGACTAAAATTCCTAAAGATAACCTCCATGATGTCTTTTATCCTCATGCTCTTTCTTCTGTAATATGACCTAACCACTCTCTCCATTAAAAAGTAGTGTCTGTGCCTGGTAAGGTGGCACATGCCTGTAGTTCCAACTACTCAGAGGCCAAATCAGGAGTATTACGCAAGATGAGGGGTTGAAGGCCAGCATAGGCAAAACAGAAAGACTCCATCTCGAAATATCACAAAGTCTACAACTTCTTTCTTTAACCTGACAAGGTTTGTGACTCAATTATAAGCAATAGGTTATGGTGACTGTGATGCTTGGTGACTTCTTAGGCTAGATTAGAAGACATGAAGCAGCTTCTACTCTGCATCCGGGGCATTTGGTTTTGGACTAAGCGCTGTTACATACAAAGTATGACTACCTTGAGGCTGCCATGGTGGGAGGAAGCCCATCCACAGGAAGAAGCCTACTTAAGTGCTTCTGTTGATGACTCCAGCTAAGCTCCCAGCCAATAGGTTAACATCAAGTCCACACATATGAATAAAGAATCCTTCAGATGATTGCAGCTTCCAGCCATCTAGTCACCACCAGCCATAAATATTCTCAACCGAGGCCCTAGACATTGTGGATCAAAAAGACAAAAGAAAGATAGTTCTAGCTGTGTACTGCCTCATACCTGACACATAGAACCAATGACTGTAATACAATGATTATTTTGAAGGTCAAATTTTCACAGTAAATTGTTATCCAGAAACAAGAACTAGAAGACTTCTTCATCTTATGACCCAGGAAATGTTTGAGATATAAACAAGCTACAGGCCTCTTACACAGAGTCTCCTTTATCCCCAGGTCAGTGGTGGTGACCCTATAGATAGCACGCATGCGGCAGTGGGCTGTTTGTATCACTGAAAGCTCTAAGATTAATCATCGTTGCTCTACATTCTAGAGAGGTAGATAAATTCATTGAACTTTACTGCTGAACTACTCTGCAATTTCCAGAATTAGAAAAGCCAGCACTGTATTATTTTTCTTCAAATTATTGCTCATTATGCAACAAATTACATATTAGTTATTTTAGTGTCTCAAAGTAACACATATTTATTATCTTAGTTTCTCAGGGTCAGGGATCTCTGAATGGTTTAACTGGGTCCTCTGCTTCATGATCTTTAACAAGGCTACAATCAAGCTGTTGATCTGGAGTCTACCATCTCATCACAATGTTTTCCAGGGTAGGACCCCTTTACAAGCATTCTCTGGCTGTTGGCAGCATTCTGTGCCCTGAGGTGGCTGGCTGAGGCTGCTGCTTATAGATGTCTTCCGTGTGGCAATTCACTTTATCAAAATATACAAGTGGTGGGGTGGGGATTTAGCTCTGTGCTTCCACCACATGCCTCGCAAGAGCAAGGTCATGAGCTTGATCCCCTACCAACAAAACAAAACATGCAAATGGAACAGTCAATAGGCAAGAGTCTGTGAAGGTACAATCACTTTTAGCCTAATCCTGGAAGTGAATTACCATCCTTTTCCCCATATTCCATTGGTTAGAAGAAAATTAGCAGATCCATCTACACTCTAGAGGGAATTATAGAAAGTGTGATCACAAGAAGGCAAGGCTCACAGGGGTCATCTTAGAAGGCAGGCTGCCACACTAAGCACATTTTAACAGAACAAGCATGTAGCTATTTTATTCTTGCTTAAACTAAGAAGTGCCAGTTTCTTAGAGGTCTTCCTATCTGTTTCTGTGTGCTCATCTATTTGCCTTTTGCATAAGTCTAAGAAGTTTTCTGGAACTTCCCTGATGTTTAACAGTAGTTCTCGAGTGCTGTTCTCCGTATGTTTTCAGTTTTCTTTGTACTGTACTTTTTAAAGCTGCAGTGGTATTTGGATTCATAAATACTTGTTTGTGAGTAACTTGGTTCATCGTCCTTGCATGAACACAAGCACAGCCATGTTTGTGCCTCACATGGCGTCATAGCTTCCTCTATTTCAGAGTGCAATCATAGACAGACCTGGACACACACATGCTGTGAAGCTATTTTTGTGAGCTTTTCAGTACACACAGTGCTGTAAAGTACTCTTCAGTCCAGCGAGGCTCCAAAACGAGTGCAGAGCGAGCATGGTGAAGAAAAGAAAGCAGAGCTGTAATGAAGGTGACGGAGAGTGCAGAGCAGGAATGGCGAAAAGGCTTTTAAGAAAATAACCACTGAATTGAAGATGGAAGTTGTAGAAAAGCACGAGCATGGTATTTATGCGACCGATCTGGCCTTAGGGAATAAGATGCCAGTTCAACAATCTTGACCATTTTGAAGAATGAAGATGTGATCAAAAGAGCTGGTATGACAAAGGGAGCAACAGCACTAACCAACAGAAGATACAAGTGCTGAAGAGATGGATCAGCTCTTGTTAGTGTGGTTGAATGAGAAATAGCTGGCAGGTGATAGTGTTTGTAAAGCTATGATCTATGAAAAAGCTGGGAAATTTCCCGTGATTTTCTGCAAGAAAAACCTCCATAAGTGCAACAAGTGGTGAATGAAGGGCCGGTAAAGGGTGATGTGATAAATCCTACAACAGAAGTAGCATCCACAGTGCAATGAGACATGGTGAGGCTTCCGGTTCTGACAAAGGTGCTGCAAAAGCCTACAAGAAAGAATTCACAGAATTCATGAAGGCACAAGGATACATCACTTAAACATTCAACTGAAGTGAAACAGGGCCTTTCCAGGAGAAGGTGCAGAACAGAACCTATATCATGCATGAGAAAAAGGCACTGCCAGGACACAACCCCATGCAGGAAAGACTGGCCCTTTTGCTGTATGTGATGCAAGCACCGATCTGAAGATTAAGCCACACCTAGTGCACCATTCCCGGACCCTCATGCATTCAAGGATTGGAATTGGAACAAGGCCAGACTGGCTGTTTTGTAGATGGCCAGTGAGAAAGCTTGGGTCACAAGGCAAAATTCTTCATGGAATGGCTGTGCAGGATGTCTGCACCCACTGTTGAGAAGTACCTGACAGCTAACTGCCTGAAAGATGTCTTCCTGTAATGGACAGTACCTGGGCACATTCTCTAGCCTGGATGGATGGTATGGACGCTGAGTGTGACTTCATAAAGGTCAAGCTCCTCCTCCCAATGTGACATTTTTTCTGCAGCTCTCGGGCTAGCAAGTGACCTGCAACTTCAAGAACTGTACACAAAGGCACTCTTCATTAGGTGTCATAATGTCATTGAAGAGATGCCCTTGACTCTGAAAGAGTTCTGGAAGAAACATTCCCATGCCTTCCACTTCATCAACCTAATAGGGAAGATGTCCTGTACCAGACCCTAAACTAAGTCAAGAGGAAGCTGGCCACAATGTGTCACAGAACATGACTCTGAAGGGTCTGCAGCACAGGCAGTGGAGGAGACTGTGTCCACTGGCAAGAGTACAGGTCCAGATATTGGTGGTACAGATACGGAGGAGCTTGCTGATGACCATAAGGAGGAGCTGACGATGGAAGAACTTGCTGAACGGTAGAGTGAGAAGCAGAAGCTGCTTGTTGAGGTGCATCCACTGAGGAAGAGGAAGACAGGGAGGAGGTTAGCAGAAATGTGATAAAATCCATTATGGAAAAATGGGTGAGTGCCAGGATTTCTTTGAGAAGCATGAATGCAACCTCATTGTAATGGATAGAGGGTTGAATCTGATGAATGATAAAGTGGTTTCTCATTTCCTGAGAGTTATGCTGCACAGCAAAAAACAAGTGACATTAGACAGATTTTTTTGGAGTCAAAACTGACTTCTAGTTAAAAGAGACAAAGAGGAGAGGAAACCCTTGAAGGAGATATCCCTAATGTCCTTATGGAGGGCCATCCTCCCTCCAAACAGTAATCTCCACACCCACCTTCCTGTCCTCCATGCTGGAAGTCGGTGCAAGCAAAGTTATAGTACAAAGTCTTTCTTTTTGTACTATACTGTATTTTGTTTCACATATTTTGTGGTTAAAACAAAACATGTGGTTCAGAATAGATTATCTTATTTACATCGAACCTTGTGGGGAAATTTAATTCTGTTTGTGATCAATTTGGTTTGTGATCAGAATCTTGGAATGAATTGTTGGTGAACTGAGCCACTTAGATTCTTTAAAGTAAGCATGTGTTATGCTGAGAACAGGATACTAGTTTTTTTAAAAATGGAAAATAAGAAGAAAAGAAAGAAGAAAGAAAAGAGGAGAGAAAAAGAGAGAGGAGAAATACTGGAAGGAAGCATGCTATTATAATGTTTATTCTGGATGTGCAAATGTTAATTTTTATCTTCATCCTTACGCTTTTCTCATTTTTGCTTTCTGCTTTTAAATTTTCAAAACTAGCTTTGTAATCTACTGAGGTTGTAGGAGCTCTTGTTCTATTTATCCCAAAGGACAACTGTGAAGAGTAGAAGCACAGTTAAGTGAAAATTCGGAAAGTACATTTACTTTAAAAAATGGTACTTCTAATGAAAAATGGTTAACAATGGGTCCATTTCCTGGCCCCTTTTGAACTACCCAGGCAAAATTCCTGAGCTGGGTCATGGGTAAGTTTATCAGACAAGGATGTAAATAATTGACTGCTAACAAGTGTCACTTCGCACAGATGACTCACAGGCTCAGTGAATGCACTTCCCTGGGTCAGTATTGGCCTCCTGGGTTGAGAGCCCTGTGGAAACACAGAGGACCTGAGCATGTTGACTTAGAACTAGTCGTATGGACTTGCTTTTATTTACATGTGAAAATGCAGTGGATTGAGGTTTTGTTTTTAGAGTTATTACCTTTTGAGGTTTATACCTACAAAACTTGAAGATGTTCAGATATAAGCCTTGTGTAAATTCTAAATATTCCTTATACAAACTAAGTAAATGTCAGCTTGAAAGTTTCTGGTGTTGTAACATTTTGTGTGAAGGAGTTTTAAGCTTATCATAAAAGGAATTCTTATGAGAAGAAAAACCCCAATGCTATTCTGTTTTTGGAAGGTCACTGGGGTCTATGAGGGAGCTTTTGTCTTGAAGAGATTTAGAGTGCAACAATCTTGATGAAAGAACCCCTTCATACATATTTCCAGTTGAAGACATTGCTTCACTGTGGAAGAGTAAGTTAGTTAAAAAATAAGTGAAATGCATCAAATAAAAAATTATTTTGTAAAATCCCAGCACTCAGGTCAAAGGAACAGCAGATTCATGACAGCAGATCAAAGGCTGTGGCATGGCAATAATTTTCTTGTAACCAATGGCTAAGTAAGTTGGAAAATGAGATATATTGCCAGAAGAGGCCACTAAAGAGTTGAGGTGAATATCAGAAGCCATCACTGTTGTCATTTATTCAAAATGTTAGACATAGAAGAAGCCTCTCTGGATACTAGAGGGTGAAAAGTTGCTGCTAGCTGCAAATGGAAGGGAGCACTTGGACAAGCTGCCATTTGAACAAGGTTTGGTGGGAAAAATTTGGTTTCTACATAATGCACAATGACTTTTCAAGTAAGGAAAATTCTTTTTTGGTAGAAGAAATTTCTTGTAGCTAGATATTTAGAATTTGTGAGAAACTCAGTCTCTGCGCTAAGTGTATCCAAAGCCAATGAAATACTTCTGGGTGGCCCTAGGGGATGTTTTGGAAAAATCTGGCCTAGTGGGTCAGAGTTGGCTCAAGGAATGGGTACAGTGATACTAGCTGCTGGGTCTAAAGACATCCCTTTTCCAACAAGCCCATTTGTTCAACCAGGAAGCTTTCACTTTGTTGCATAGTGGCATAGATGTTCTGTGGTGGTCCTGATCCTAGAACCACAGAGCACGTAGAGTGGTGCCAGGGAGAGGGGCAGGCATGTGCATCCTGTTTATTGAAATGCTGGCCATGGTAAGCAGTGGGATAAGTTGGAATTTCTGGGGACTCAATGTGCTTTATTACTCCTCTGCTTTCTGATCTTTCATTGATGGCCCATTTTCTGTGCCTCATGTGTCACAGTGGTATGTGTCCTAGTCAGAAAGATACTCTTTTGAAGGTTCATCTTACAGATACATTTATTGATACCACAAAGTAAATAGCTCTTATAAATGTGCATAGTGACGTTTCATGTTTCATTCTAACACAGTTTGTTTACATTCACAACAGACTGCAGTTTTCATTCCAGGTGTAACACAAGTAAAGCAGGTTAATGAAAACCATGAGCATGTGCCAGAGTGGAAACTTTCAGAGCTTTCTTTCGTTTATCAACACATCCCCCGGCTAATTGTTCACAAATATAATCAGCTATGTTTCCCAACAGTCTAGTGACAGCAACTAACCCTGTATGTTAAAATAAATCTTTCTCATTTGTTCTTATAATGTCAAAGTAAAGTTCTTTGTTGTTATTGATTGTATTTTGAGGAAAAATTTATCATTTTATCCTTAATACAAAGAAATGTCATTGTAAAGAATTTGGTATATGTAGAAAGTTACAAAAAAAAAAAAATCCTCTATAATACTTACCAGGATAGAACTTCACTTTTCGTTTTAATGTGCATTTGCCCACTCTTTTTCTTCCCTAGCTTTTCTATATGTATCTAGATTTAATTAGAATAATATTGTAATTACTCTTTTTTAATCTGATTCATTCTCTTGACAACATTGCATTAGAATACTTTTCTATGCCACTACAAACATTCAGAATAATTTTAAGGGTTGTCTTACAATATTCTATTTTTTTTACCTTTTTTGAATTTCATAAATTTAAAGTCTTTACAAATACGTTGTAATAAATATCCTTGTGTATAAATCTTAAATACCTAGCGGATTATTTTCTTAGATTAAGTTCTCAGAACTGTGGGTTGGTGAGTATGGATAAGACCAAGGCAGCTCCATTACTTCTACCTTGTAGATGTTTTTTGCTGTCTTGGATACTTGAACTTTATTTCAAAATGGAAACATTCGAAGAGAGATTATGCTCATTATTGAATGTTCTATATACTGTTTCTCTATAATGAAGCGTTACCCTTCAATCAGCAAATATATTCTTTATCTTGGGGAAATTTTCTGGTATAATACTGAGAAACACACTTTCTGTCTTTAATGGGTTTCTCTGTTTCAGGGACATCAATTATATTAAATCATTATCATCTTCCAGGTATACACATTTCTTTTGATTGTTTTCATTTCTTATCCTTCTTCTATATTCTTATAATTATCCTAAGTATTTCTCCATAGCCACAGTTGGATTTTTAGCTGTCTATTCATTACTGGTCTTCTGTTAGGTATTAGTATTAAAAATGATACTAGTTTGGCCTTCATTGTTTCCCTTAAAGCTGCAGTCTCTGGTTTCATTTCATTCTGCTGTTTCATCATCTCATCTTTGAGCTCTTATTAAAACTCTGGTTTTTAAAAATTATTCTATGTCTTGGAGCAAATATGGTGAATATCTTTTGATTACTTGTGTTATACTCTCTTTAAAGCAGGGTTCTTGGTTTACTTGCATGGAATATATTAACACACTGGAACTCTGTTCTCATGGGAAATACCCTTGGGATTATTATACCCTTAATTCAGTATATGGCCTTTGAGTCAATGTTTCTATTAGAGTAAACCCTTGGTCACTTGCTCCAATTTCCTTATTTCTTCCAAGCATCAATTTCCATTCAGTTTCAGATGAAAAAACAAGGTAGGTCATTCCATTACTCTAGCATCTGGGATTTTTAGTAAGGATTTCTATGACACTGTCAATTTACCAGAATGGCTTTGAGGGTTGGTGACAGTCAGCATTTGGCTATAAATTTTTAAGTATACAAACAAAATACTACAGTTTGGGCAATGGACATATACATATTTGCATTGTTTTTCCAATTGTATCCAAGAAGAAAAATGTTTTGTGAAACATTTTAAATCCTAGAAATGTTAATATTTTCTTCTGTTCTTCAATAGCTGGTATAACTCCAATAAGCTATAATAAAATGTATCTCCTTTATATAGGATTAACTGGCTTTATTTCTTTGTAACTTCTGTAGTTTAGACCTAGATCTAGAATGCTCTCCCAAAGCCTCATGTGCTCAGAGGGGGGCTTTTGGAAGGTGATTTGTTCATGGAGTACTGTACTCATCAGTGGATTAGTGCACTGGTGCGTTTAAAACTAAACTGTTAGGAAGTGGGGCCTGGTCAGAAAAGGCAGGCCTCTGGGGCGTGACATGGAAAGTGTATCTCCCTCTGAAGCTCCTCCTTTGTTCTTTGCTTTCTGGCCTCCATATTGTGAGCTCCTCCTCCTGTTCTTCTTCTTCCTCCTCCTCCTCTTTTTTCTCCTCTGCCTCCTACTCTTTTACCTCCCCCTCCTATTCCTTCTCCTCCTCTTCCTCCTGTTCCTGTTGTTGTACTGTGAATTGAACCCAAGAGCAGCACACTGAGCTACATCCCCAGTCCCTGTTTAATCTTTTTGAAATTTTGAGATAAGGCTGAGCCCCACTCGCAGAGTTTCTGATTAGGCAGTTCTAGAGCACGGGTGGAGAATATGCATCTTTAACAAGCCCTCAGCTGCTTCTGCTGCTCTCGGTCGGCTGAACACCCTGAGGCACACTGCTTTAGTAAGTGGGAAACACCTGGAAGCTTAAGGGGCTGCCACCTCCCACTCTGGCCAGGCCTGGGGATCCTGATCCTCTAGTGAGGGGTGGAGCCTGGGAACCTCCATTTAAGCCAGCTCTGTGAGCACTGCTGCTGCCAGTCCTCATGCATGATGTCATAACCACACTTCCATAGGGAACTCTGGGACGAGGGCTCCCACCTCTGTAAGTGACATGTTATCAAAGCCATCTACTGTAGCTTTGGAAACTGAGGCAGGTGCAAAGCTTGGTGGCACTGAAATCTTGCCAAGCCACTGCACAAACACTCATAAAAGTGGAGCTTCCTGTGTGAGCTGTTGCGGAGTGCAGAAAGGAGCAGAGGCCCTACTTCAGAGGAAAGAGTGAGGCCCACTAGAAGAAAGAAGCTGAGCAGAGCTTCAAGCCATGTGAAGCACGAATGGAAGCTGTCGATGGCTGGAAATAGCACACAGCAGCTAGCCTAGGGGTGAAGGAGAGATGATAACAAAGAATAAAATCAATCTAGACAGAGCAAAAACTTCTAATAAAACTTATACTTAGATACCACATCTATCTAGGGCGTAAGGGCCTAGTGATCCGGAACTGTGGCATGCTGGGTTTAAACAGACCCCGCAGGTCATTTTGGTCCACAGCAGTGCTGAAAGACCAGAGGAGTGGAGGTAGAGACCCCTAGTCCTGGTGTCAGGCTGTCCTGACCTACAGGACCTATTGTGTTCTGCGTGTGTCTGCAAATGCAGGAGAGATGGCCTTTTGCAGATGTAATATGGCTCCCTGTATTCTGGAGAACTGCCAACTGTGTGTTGGTGGAGGTACTTTGGGGCAGGGGTTCCCCCCATGAGATAAAGATTCCTGTGAAAGTGACTTAGGAAGCATTTTCGAAAGAGAGATAGGTGATGATGGGGTGAGACAGGCTGCCACAGTGGATAATAGTGACTCGATCCAACAGGGAACATCGAGAATGGTGTAGTCATACAAAGGAGCAAGAGTGTTTGTTTGGGTAGCTGCTGTTACCATGCCCATCAGCAGCTGGTTAAGGGTGACCTCTGGCTCATACAGATTTGCAGTCTCTTTTGCTTCTCTTCATGTGTCCAAGCAAGGTGGACCCTGCAGCACAGATGCCTGCCCATAATGGGACGAAAGTGCTGGCTCCTGAGAACAAAGGCCCATGGGATCAGCAGATCCCCAAATGGTAAATGGATTAAGAGGATACGTGTGAGCCTTCAGCAAAGTTTGCCAAATCACGTCCTTTTGGCCAAGTTCGCTATCTTCTCCAAGTGCTCTGTCATTCTTTAATTCTTCTTATAGTTTGGCATGTTCTATGTTCTGTTTCTTCTCTTATACATTTTCTTTCAATGTTATAAATGGATAAGATGTTATTATTTTATTATGGCACAATTTCTTTTTATGACTTTAGTTTACTGGGCCCAGGTCTTCTCTCTTTAACCAGGAGACCACCGTAGCTTCCTCTTGCCCTTCAGAAAGTTGAAAATAATGATGATTTAACCCCTATACTAGGGTGCTTTTCTCTTAGACTAAAATCTTTAGCTCCTTTACCTGCTCCCTATATGAGAATGAATTCCTAGACTCTGTTTCCCTTGAGTAGATCCTTTGTACATTCTCCGATTTAGCCAAGAGTTTCTGAAAATATGGTACCCAAGTAGGAAATGGGGCTACGTATACCTTTAATGTTGTTTGGGAACATGTGTTGGTTACCAATTCACCTGCCTAAGCAACCTACAGTACTGTTAACATTGTCATCTTGTGGGGATATGAAAGGGCTTTCTCATTACTGGGGCCTGAGTGTTCTCCAAAGTTTCCTATGTTAAAATTTAATCATCATTGTCAAGCTTTAAGAGTAGAAACTCTTAGAGAGAAAGCTCTTCGGAGGTGACTTAGGGTTAGATAAGATCATCAGGACAACTGTGTAGTTTCATAAGAACAGAGAGAGAGAGTGGAACACACACACACACACACACATGCACACACACTTCTTTGGCTGAAATGCATGTCACAAAGATAAAATATATTTCACATACATTTCTTGAGAAGAAAGGTGTAGATGAATATATTTTTTTCTATTGTAAGTGTGTTATTGTTTGTAAAAATATTTTCACAATAAAAATAATTTGTCAATTTCTAATCATAGGCTTTCCGTAGAGGGTGCTAGAGCCATATGTTGGAAGGAAGAATATTTGGATTGAAAGGGGACAGAAATGATAGATGAGAAAGAGCTAACTTGCAAAAAACCTGCATCTGAAATATCCAAAAGGTCAGTTTTAGAGAGTTTTGTGGTTTTGAGGAAAGGTTCCTAATGTCATCATTAGTGTTTTTCTTCTTCAAAAGTGCATCACATTGGGTGAATCTTAAAAAATATTAGAAGGGAAAAAATCAGTCACAAAGGTCACATTTTATTTCTCTTCTGTATATGGAATGTCCAGAACCTATAGACATATAAAGTAGATTAGCAGTTGCTTAGAACTTGAAGAGCTAGTAGCATAGAAGGACAATAGGCAAAGGGTGTGGGGCTTTTGAGGTGATGAAAATATTCTAAAATTAGACTGTAGTGATGGTTGCACAACTCTGGAACTATACTAAGAACCTGAGCTATAAATTTACCATGAGTGAATTGTATGGCACACAGACTTTATCTTAAAGCAGTTACCAAAAAGACCGCATTATATTTGTAAAAAAATGAAGTGCCAATTCCACATGGACGTTTGTAGTTAGGTAATTCAAATGTACAATTATTTTAGATGTGAGAGCCATGGGAGTTAGATTTTCTTAGGTTAGGCCACATCAGAGAGAATGGAGTGCTCTGGCCGACCAGCAAGTGCTTGCAGGTCTTTAATTCTAGGTTTTGTCCCAGAAGTGCAGACGTAGGGAAAGGATTGGTGACAGCAGTTCACAACCCTCACAAGGGATAGAAAGTTCAAGGAAAATTGCAGTGTTTCAATAGGCATGCGGGGGTGAGGAGCTGCATCTCCAGAAGTCCAACTACATAAACTAGGGTAGTGTGAGTTTCCTGGGCACTTAAGGCCTTGTGTCTGGGTGAGAGAGTAGCAGTATATGTTACAGGATGTAAGAGCCACGTAGGTCTGGTTACAGAAATGGAGCAGCAGAGCAGCACCCAAGGGTGGAAGAGGCGGTATGGCCTTCTCAGAAGAGCCATGTCTACTCAGCCAAGTCCTCTGCAGTCAAGGGCCACCTATGGTTACTGGCTTCATCCCTAGAAATATAAGCTTATGGTCTCTCCAGGAAATAATTGAAACTCCAGCTGTGTGAAGGGAAGAATAAAAGTGAAGGAAGCAATTGTTGCAGTCTTGTTCCTTTTAATAACCCTCTGCTTCTCTCCTACTTAGATTATACTTATGACAAAGACCATGGCAAGCTCTGCAAATGCAAAACCAAGAAATACGTTCCTGCCTGGAGGAGCTGTTAATTGAGAGGGGGAGGACCACTCATAAGAAGATCATTTTGACATAACTACCACATCTTGTCATATGTTGTCATTGCTGGGTGTTCAGTTTGGGTTGCGAGGCAGATTTTCAGAAAGGCCAACTGCTATGGCCTAATTGTACGTGTCCTTCCCAAATGCATATGTTGAAACATATGTGATAGTATTAAGAAGTGTGGCCTCTGGGAAGTGATTATGTAATGGGGGTTATGCCATCATGAATGAGTTTAAAGTCCTTATATAAGAGATGCAAAGGAGCTTGTTAACTTCTCACCCTATGTCACATGAGGACACGGGCAGAAGGTGCCATCTAAGAAGCAGAGAGCCCTCGCCAGGCAGGATCGGCTAGTGTGTTGTTCTTGGACCCTGAGCTTGCAGCACTACAAGCTTCTGTTGTTTATAAATTACCCTCCATAGGATATTTAGTTACAGAAGCCTCAATAGACTGATGCCAAATTTAGACTTACATGTACTATAACTAAAACACTGACATTTAATTTAATATACTTAATATTGCATGAAAGGGAAATATTGACTACATATATCCAAATGACCATGATTTTCCTGGATTGATAGTTACATTTTCTAAATGAGGCTTTATAAACCCATCTAATATACAAATATCTTCAGTTAACACATTACATCATATTCTCACTGGCAAAACATGGTAGTGTTGGCATGCCGGGCCAACAATAATTATAAACAGTGCTCCTTACATAAAGCTGGATTTTAAATTCATATATATATATATATATATATATATATATATATATATATGTGTGTGTGTGTGTGCGCATTATACTTTTTTTTTTTTTTTGAGATAGGGTCTCACTTAATAGTTCAGGCTGGTCTTGAACTCAGTTTCTAACTCAGCAATCCTCCTGCCTCTGCCTCCCAAGTGCCAGGATTACAGATGTGAGCCACCACACCCGGCACTGTGTTATGTGCTATTGATTGCTGGTGAATGTGAGTCTCCATGCCCAGCATTGTGGTATGTGGTTACTGGGGATTGAATCTGGGCCCTTGGGTTTGCAAGGCAGGCATGGGAACCACTGAGCTAAATCTCCAGCCCTATTACACTTTTCTCAAGTGTGACATTTTGGTTTTAGCCTGAATTTATAGCAATGTCTAGCTCAGATGGGATGTGATCCAGTTTCTAGATAAAAATATGCTGTTTATTAAAAAAAAAAAAGACCTCCACGGTTTTGAGTTAATAAGTTGATATAATACTTTAGCATCTGAATATTTAACTTCCATACACTGTGTGCCACATTATTTTAATTTTATCATACACAAGGGCACATAACAGTGGGGGATGAGCCCTAGAGTCTTCTCCGTAACTCAATAGCCAGGTCATCCAGATAAATCATACTCTCCAGGGCTCATTTATTTTTATTAAAAAAAGAAAAAAACAGGTGATTTTGAAGGAAAAAGACAAAGTCTGCCTAAATGGTCCAAGAAATTCTTTCTAGTAAAATGCAATTGAAGTGAGTAAAGGCTATTTAAATAAAAAATGTAGGGCTTGCCTGGCAAGTGCAAGGTCTTGAGTTCGATCCCCGGTACAGAACAAAACAAAACAAAAATTAAAAATGTCGACAATGAGCCAGTGATATTTTACTTTTGAACAAAGAATTTTGATAATGATCCCTCCCAAATCTCCACAAAATAATATTGTCTGAACCCATTTATACCTTTAACACTAGGGATTCATATTGTACATATTTAGGATATGGGAGCCTAACTCTCGTCCCTTCTAACACTTCATAATTTGGCTATTTATGGCAGGGTCTCCCTGTGTAGTCCAGGCTGGCCTCGAACTCGCGACAACCCTCCTGCCTCAAGTTCTCAAGTGCTAGGATTACAGACTGCCCCACCATCCCTGGCTAATTTGGAAGTTTATAACACAGTTCCATCTTGACAGCAAAATCATTTTACTAATATCTTCATGCATTTAAAGAACTACTTGTAATTGCAGATTTTGCAAGTGCTGACGGCACCCAAAGTAGGAAGTGGTAAAATTTTATCCTTCCTGGCACTCTGCACTCCATGAAATAAAACTCTATCAGAAACATGTTACTTCAGAAGCTCTCAAAAGTTCAACTAAAAGCTGCTTAAGAGTAGGGTGCAGGAGATGGTCAGAAGCTTCCCTAATTTTCAGCAGTTTTATTCATTTTTGTATTTCTTCTAAAAATGACCTCATGAGGAGGTCCTGCTGAACTCCAGCTTTACTGAGCTCTGTGTCCTTACTGCCTTTTATCTCTTTATGGTGCTGCAGCCAGTAATTAGATCATACTTGGAGAAATCAGGCAGCAGAAACTAGAACAAATTATACTGTTTAAGGTTGCAGTCATCCCAAGACAGAAAACCCAAGCTGGCTACAATTGCCTTGTCCATGTTGCAAAGGGGTGGGTTGGGCTGAATACAAGAATACGAAGGGAGAACTGGGCTGGGTCTGGATGGCTGTGGTGGGAACAATTCCCTGCATGCATAGTGTGAAACGAGGAGCCTGGGAGACACGACCTGTCGGACCTGTCTCGGGAAGGGTCGAGGAGGCCCAGTGTCCCGCGACGGTGAGTCCCGGTGAGGGGCGTGTTACAGCGCCCCGGCAGGGAAGCCCCATGGACCGGGCGTGGCTCTTGCCAGCGTGTCCTTCGCGCACAGCAGACCTCCTGGGTGTCAGCCTGCAAAGTCACGGCTTGATCCAGGTCGCCCCGGGCTAATTAGGACCTCTTCAAAGCAGGAGGAGGAGCCAAGCACTCACAGGGGTATCGGGAGGTCGACAGTCTTCCGGCCCAGAGGGGCCACCTTCCCTGGACACTGCCGGGCCCCGGGTCCCCAGGGACGCGCGCCAAACGAAGGCACTGGCTTCCTTATTCACCCGTTCCAGGGACCCTCCCTGACCACTGGCTGCCAATCGGGATCTCGGGGCCCGGCCCCGGGGCTGGGCCGCTTCCTCCCGGCCCGGGTCTGTGGTTTGCAGCCAGCAGTCGGGGCGCGGGGCGGGGCGGGGCGCGTCCCGGAGGCCTAGGCGGCGCGCTATTCCTGTCGCTGTGAGCTACCGGCATGTTATGTGCAGCGCCCAATCAAGTCTCCAACCCTCCGCGCTGACCTGCGCCCCCCCTCCGTCCCTAATCCCCCAAGCTTTGATTTGATCCTCCGTGCGGAACACTCACCCCCCTGCCCCGTGGTCACTTGTCCCCCGCCCTCACGGGTGCTCCCAAAACCGTCCTCCTCGTCCACCCCCAGACGAGCACGGCCCTGTCCCCGCGCCCGTGACGCCTGCAGTCCGGGCCGCCTCTGCACGTTTGGGCCGTCGGAGATCCGGCACCCACGCCGTCCACCGGCACCTCGGCCTCCCAGGTGATGGTGCGCGGCCGCCGCCGCCCCTGGCCGCAGGTGTGGGCTCCCCAAAGTGGGCCGGGGCGGGGGCTTTGGGCAGCGCGCTGGCAGCCTCTGCAGCCGCCGAAACCGAGCCCCGCGACTCCCAGAGGACTCCGCAGTCCGCACCCTGCGCGGCTCGGGCCGCCGGCCTCCGCTCCCGGACGGGATTTTCTCCGAGAGGGGCACGGTGCGGCCGGTGGAGCTCAGCGAAGGCGGCCCGGGCTTCACGTTAAGCAGGCCAAAATGGGGGCGTACTAGGGGCCGTCCGGCTGGCGCCCGGGATGCCTCGGTGCGCTCCCGGCTGCAGCCTGGGCCTGGCCGGCCGGCCGCCGCCCCGGGCGTCATGAGCTACTTCCTGTCGTACTGCAAGGCCCACAGCGGCGCGCTGCTCTCGGGCTACCAGGCCCTGCGCGCCGAGGGCTTCTTGTGCGACGTGACGCTGGAGGCCGAGGGCAGCGAGTTCCCGGCGCACAAGTCGCTGCTGGCGTGCTCCAGCGACTACTTCAGAGCCCTGTTCAAGAGCCACACGCGGGAGTCCCGGGCGCGCGTGATCCACCTGCACGTGCCGTCCGCGGCCGGCCTGCAGCGCCTGCTGGACTTCATCTACACCGCCTGGCTGCCGCTCTCCATGGACACCGTGGAGGACACTCTGGAGGCCGCCAGCTACCTGCAGGTCCCCGACGCCCTGGGCCTGTGCGGCCGCTACCTGGAGCGCCAGCTGGCCCCGGAGACCTGCTGCTTCACGGCCAACCTGGCCGCGCGCTTCGGCCTGGCGCACACGCTGGGCGAGGCCGAGCGCTGCGTGGCGCGGCACCTGCGGGACCTGCTGTGGCTGGGCGCCGGCCCCGCCGGGCTGCTGGAGCTCAACCCCGCGTCCCTGCGCGCCGTGCTGGGCGCCCCCGACGTGGCGCGCGTGCCCGAGGCGCGGCTGCTCGGCCTGGCGCTGGCCTGGCTGCGGCGGGAGCCCAGGGCCGAGCGGCAGCGGCACAGCGCGGCGCTGCTGGAGCGCGTCCGCTTCGGGCTGGTGCCGGCGCACGTGCTGCGCCGCGTGTACTCGGGCTCCGGCCTGGCGCTGCCGCCCCGCGTCAAGGGCCTCATCATCCAGGCCCTCAACTACCACACGGCGCCGGCCCGCCAGCCGCTCGCGCAGGGGGAGCAGAGCCGCATCCGGAGCCCGCAGACCCGCGTGCTGCTGCTGGGCGGCCGCAGGGCCCGGGAAGCCGTGACCGAAGAGGCGGCAGGGGCCAGGGGCGCCGTGGCCGAGCCGGGAGGGGAGGAAGAAGAGGAGGCGGCGGGAGCGGAGGGAGAGAAGGAGTGGGAGCTCACGCGGGACGTGGTGGCCTTCGACGTGTACAACCACCGCTGGCACAGCGTCACACGGCTGCCCGCCCCGCTGCTGGGACACGGCGTGTGCACCGTGGGCAACTTCCTGTTCGTGCTGGGCGGGGAGAGCCCCCCGGGCAGCGCCCCCGCGCCCCGGGCCGAGGGGCCGCGCGTGGTGACGGCTCAGGTGCACCGCTATGACCCGCGTTTCGGGGTGTGGGCAGCGGTGCCCGCCATGGGCCAGGCGCGGGCCCACTTCTGGTGCGGCGTGGTGGGCGAGAGCCTCCTGGCCGTCGGGGGCGTGGGCGCCGGCGGCCAGGCGCTGGCCTCGGTGGAGACGTACGACCTGCGCAGGGACCGCTGGACGGCCGCCGCCGAGCTGCCCAGGGCCTTGCACGGCCACGCGGGCGCGGTGGGGGACCGCGGCGTGGTGTACATCTCGGGGGGCAAGGCGGGGAGCGGCGAGGGGGGGGCGAGCAGCCTCCGGGACTTGTACGCCCTGGGCCCCGGGGAGCGGGTGTGGAGCAAGCGGGCGCCTATGGGCACAGCCCGCTTCGGGCACCACCTCGCAGTGCTGCGCGGCGCGGTGTTTGCCTTCCTGGGGAGATACGAGCCCTTTTCCGAGATAGAGCGCTATGACCCTAGCACAGACCAGTGGACTCGGCTGCGGCCGCTGCCCTATGACCGCTTCTGCTACGGGCTGGCTGTGGTGGAGGAGACGGTGCTGCTGCTGGGCGGCCTCAAGTGGCGGGACTCACGCCAGGTGCCCACCCGCAACGTGGTGGGCTATGACCTGGACCTGGACCGCTGGGAGGACATCAGCTGTGCTCTGCCCTGGGCCTGGCACGGACTGCAGTGTGCAGTGCTGCAGCTGCCTGAGGGTGAGGACGAGGAGCGGGAGGACGAGCCCGGGAAGGCCTTAGACTTGGTTTTGGGCTGAGTGGGCGCGTGCAGGCTCCGGAGGAGAGATGGGCTGTTGTTAAGTGTGGGATTCTGGTAGCAGAATGGCTTCTGGAGGCTCCTGAGGCAAACCAGACCTGGGCTAAAGAGAAACAGTTCCCCTTGAGCTGAGTATGGGAGACGGGAGAGGTCACACACATGGATTTATGAGCTGGCTTCAGCAAGCTTGTGACTTTGAGAGACTCACGCTGGGCTGGACTCAACTTTACGAAATAAAATTTGACCTTATCCCCTCTTAAAAATTGCTTCCCTAGATGCCAATCAATGATTACTTTTATGCACCTCCTAAAAAGGCCCCCCTCCCCCAAGTGTAAAAGGCTTCATTGAACCTCAGAAACTTCTGGGTTGTAGCCTGTCAGAGTACTAGAAGATGGCCTTGATCAAACAGAGAACGGAAAGTGCCTTGGGTAAAGAGTGTGAAAAATTTGTAAAAACAATGATTTTATCATCCAGAGACGTAGTTGTAGTAATCTGGAACTAAAGAAAGAAATCCCTAAGAAAGCACTTTCCTTAAGAAAGTGTCCTTGGTTAAATGTTTCTGTCCCTGGTCCCCACTGATGGTCTGCTTTTGTGCTAGGTTTAGGCAACTCTGGTTTGGTATCCTATTTCAGTAGCCACAATAGGCTATATTTGTAAGAAAAAAAAAAAAAGCTTATTTTGGTGCTGCTCCCATTACTCCAAAAGAACCATAGACAGAGGAAAGGGGGGGGGGCGAGTTTCAAGTTTGTGTCAGCAACGTGAGAAGGAAGCTGGATTTTCAAGGTCTCCGAGAAGACACTCGTTACCTCGGAACAGGTGTTGCTTCTGGCTGGCCTCACCCGTGAGGTGACAATGTTCGGACTCTTAACTGGCATGCCGGTAGCATGATTAGATCACAGAGAAATGTGGCAAGGACTCTGCGTGAACAAAGTAGGTGCTTTATCAGGATTCATTAAGCGCTGAATTTATTTGACTTCAGTTTACAATGCTGCCTCTCTCCTAAATTTGAAACTAATGCAATAAATTGTACAGATATAGAGTGTTAAAAGGTCTCTTTCATGCTAGGCTAGCCACGAGTCTTGTAAAATTCATTAGTTTAATTTTTACCATTGAAAACAACAGAGCTGACTTTACAGGAGTAGAAGCTGCTGAGTGGCAACAGAGCTAGCTAGTCTCGCCGTTGAAGGCCTGCTGTTCACAGGCCACATCCTGACCACTATATACATGACATCTCCACCAGGTACAAGTATTTTTAAGTGAATATACACATTTGGTCTAGTAAACATCAATAAGTCTAAACACCTGTAACAAGCACACTTCAATTTAGGACAAGAGGGTTTTGTTTTGTTTTGCTTTACAGATACAAAATTCCACAAATTTAATGTGCGTTAATAATATTCATGCAGTAAATAAATGTTTTTACAAATAGTTTTTTTTTAAATGATAAAAATATTACACTGGACCCCAAATTCCATACAAACATTAATACATGATTTCTCATCCATTTTGACTAAATATAGGATTACTGAAAATGTGCTGTAGAAAGGCCACTCCTGTACAGTTGTGTGCAAAGTCTGCAAAACGATAGTGATTCAATGGTGGTTTCGAAAGCAAAGAAAAAGATCCCCGCTGTGGAGTTGTACTTTCTCCTCTACAGCAAAAATATTCACTGGCATATATCTGAACTCTTAAAGATGTAAGTACATTCACTGAGCTGTACAGGCAACAGTATAAAGCTGATGAGAAGATTTTAGGATACAGAATAGTAAAGGAGGGACCTTCCCCCTCCTGAAAAAACAGCAAATTGTGACTTGTACGTTATGCAGCCAGACACTAAAAAGCAGCACAGTCATTTTCATGCTGTGATCACTTTCAAAAAATGAGACGCCTATAAATGGAAATATACGAAGAGGACTTTTCATAGACTTCATCCACTCTATAGAACAATTTATGATACTAGGAAAAACTTCTCAATTGTTTCTCTCATAGAATTCAATGTGACATCAGAGTGACCACTACCCTTGTGCTCCTTGGAAGTACATTTTTTGTTTTCCACATTGTTGTCTATATTATAACACAAATCTACTGTGACTAAATGTATTGTACTTCCCGGCCTGAAGTATGGTTGTGGAAAGTTTAGCAGACTAAGGGGAAAATTGGAAACTACCTGGAAAGTTGATTCCTTTCAGTTTATACTTTGTTGTCTTTTAAGAGTTAAGAGTTCAAAAACATGAGTTCGGGCTGAAATTTATGTATCTATATATGTATATATGACTGTTAGCTGCCTTTCTGGGTGAGTTAAGTCTGTTTTAAAAAATCCACTCTTAAATTCTTCTGTACACAATCAGCATTTCATCACTACAAAAATAAAGGGAGATTTAAACCAAGAAAATAAAGCAGCTCTATCTTCAATTTGGTCTTAGTTACAAAAACATCTTACAAAGCTTTGCCCTGATACACCATTAAGTGTTCTCAAAGATTTGGAATAGGATTTCCATTAACCGGCTTTCACAAGTTAATAGACTATTAAGACGAATAGTAGATACCTGAACTTTTCTTATGTCAATGCTCATCTATTTTGCTTAACTCTTATATGCGTACCTACATTTCACAAAAATAAAACTACAGCATTAAATTTTGTGCAATGTTTAAGAAAATTCTTAGAACATTTTAATAAATATAAAAAAGGTTTAAATTCTTTCCCATGCATAAGGATGTCTGCATCTGAAAAAATGTGGTTTACTTTTTGAAGTCTTGTTTATATAAAATTAAAGGGAGAAAAGATGATCATAGATAGAAAACTGCCTTTTTGTGGTTTTACTACTTGAAGACCACCTGTAGTCAGAATTGTTTGTAAAAGTTAATTTTAAATCATTAAAGATAATTGATTTTGAACATGGTAAACATAAGCTGAGCACTGACTGCATATAAAATATACAAATGCTCATTAAAGACAGTGGCTTTATTATCATATATGGTTCGTTTCATATAGTTTGGTAACATCAAAGTATGACTTGTCAAGTGTCCTCACACTGATATAAAAACTACCTCAATTATCTGTTCAGAGTACCAGCAAGTATTAAATGGCCTGCACGCAGGATGCATTTACACATGCGTTTCAATGTACGAATGAGTGTGTGTCAGAGAAGAAGTGATTACATCTACTTCAGAAGAAATACTTAGTGGGTCATTTGAGGTGGTATTTTGACAGATATCCAAGAAAAGATCAAGGTACATCTGCTTCCACTGCTGAAATTCTTTAGATGTTAAGTCCGGATTATCTAGGACCTTATCAATAATAGCTACTTCCCCTTCTCTGGCCTGAAAAGCAAAAGAATCCAAAAGTTAGGATGGGAACAAACTTTTATTCAAGTTTAAAATAAAATGTCAATAGGCAAAACATTCAGAAGCTTCTAAGAAGTGGCTTTGGTGGATTCACACTCAGCTCTTCAGACTCAAGCCCTCCTGTGCTTTATTCCAACTCAGAGGTGTACCTTGTACTGCCCATTTGCTGTGTCGTATTTTCCTCTTGGCCTGTTCTTCCGCTCACCTCTGCCTGCGTAAACCTTCCTAATGCTTTAAGATCCACTTCAAAAGCTTCTCATTTCATCAACCCTTCCTTAAACACTTGGGGAAAAAGTCTCCTCCCTCATTCCTGCCCCTAAAACATGCTATCTTTGCCACTGAGTGGACTTCTCACATCTCATCTCCTGAGTTACTCTGGCATTGTTCTCCTTCTGTGCGGTAAACGCTTCGTGCCTGCTTCCATGTGAAGCCAGACTTGGGAAAGGAAGGAAACAGCCAGGTGCCTGAAAAGTGGTTCTGATCTGGAAGGCAGGACAGGATATGGAACAGTTCCAGCCGAGACTGAGGATGGCAGGAGTTGCCTGTGGTGGGACCCACGACCTCTGCTCAGTGAGGGTGCCTTTCCAACTTCCTGGAACGAGACACACCCAGCACTCTTGATCAGCTACTTCTCCATAACTTCCTAATTTTCTGTGTCCAAAAGTAAGGGGTTCTGTAGTTATTTTTTAACCAACAAGGGCCACTTCTTTGCAATGGCTTCTTCATTATCTTGGCTCCTGAGAGTCAAGCACAGGATCGCTGACCTGGTGACTCATCAATATGTACTGAAATGAACACTGGCTGAGCTCATATTCTTTGTCACTAAAGAAAATGCTCTCTGGAGTATACAGAACATATAACGGCAAGGGTAATGGAAAAAAGGAATGAGTCTTTAGGATACGTGGGCCTGGCCTTCAACTGCCTGCTTGCCTTCTCCACCACATAGTTTGGGCCTCAGCAGGGTGTGGAGGTAAGGCTCTACAAGGAAGGGGGGGAGGATATCTTTGGACTAGGGTTGGTCACTGGAATAACTTTTTTGACTGTAGATGTCTGTGAAACTATGGGAAAAAATGAGAATTAAGTTGTATCATATACTGGTACAAATTCTCATTGTTGAATGCAATCGTGATGTGTATATGTAATGTACCAATAAAGATTTCAGTTTAAAAAAAACTGTTCTTAGTTAACAAAAGTTGATTAAATTTCCCATGGATCTGCAGTATTTGCATGAATACCAATTAAAAGCTAACTGACTCTGAAAATGTGGTTGCTTACTATCTAAAAATTTTTCAAATCATCCATTTTCTATTTTGTTTATCTCTTTGATACTCACCTACATTTTAAAAATTACAAAATCTTAGCCATATTCTAATGACTTGAGATATTTCCCAATGGAGCCCTGTGGTATTCTGCTTCATGAAAGATATTCTATATGATTGTTCTTTTCTGTTTTTGATTTTTCAGAAGGACACCCCTGCTCCAGCAGTGTGTGCAGCAGTCTCTCTCCACCCTCCCTGTCCCCCGAGCCACGTATGCACACAGAAACGGCTGCTCACTTGTCTGCCTCTTCAGCTTCCTACATCTTTGCTCCTCTGTCCTTACTAGCTCCTTCTCAATCCAGGGGCAGCGTAAATAAGAAGACTGCAAACAATGTAAGCACTTACAGAAATATATAATAGGAAAGGAATAAGGGAGCTGAGAACTGATAGTGTAAACAGAACAATTACACAATTTCTACATCAAACACAAATCACTGTGTTTTATTCCAAACGTGTTTATAGGTGACGCAGAAAATACTCACAAAATGCTGTACTTCAAACCCTTTGACATCTACTATTGCATTCTGCATGCATGCTGTGTTCTTTTAATAACTGTAATAAATACACTACACGGTATATTTACCTTTGGAAATCAAAAGACTAAGGAATAACAACAGCTCTGTATTTTTGGCAAAAAAATTTAATCCCGTTTTCTTCTAGAACTATTACATAACAGTGTTTTTTTTAGATTTTAAATGAAAAATCAACACGCTCTCCTCTTTACTAGTGCGCTTAAGATATAGGGACAACTTAGCTTCAAGTTCTTTCTGGTTACCTCTTTCTCCTCACTGGCTCTTATTTTGTAGCAATCTATAATATCTGCTAATACACCCTCAGTTCAAAAACAAATCTCCTGAAAGGAATTTCTCCTTTCATATCGTATCTTACCTTTAAAGTGCTTTTGAGAATTCTAAGTCTGTGCAGCTTTTCATTCATTACAGGATCATTGCATCGTTTTATGAATGACAGCTTATATTCCATTTTGGTTGAAATGCGGTGTTCTCCTATTGGCGACAGACTGGCTTGCTCCAGTGCCCTGTATAAATCTTGCAGTGAGTCTCCTAACTTTTCTTCTCTAGTTTCACCTATAATGTCAACAAAATAGAAGAGCGGGAAGAAAACAGGAGAGGAAGTGGAAGAGGGTGGGTGGGGCAGAGAGAGAGAAAGACAGAGAGAGAGAAATGAATTCAGTGTAATAAAATTACTTCAATAAAGCTGTTACTTGGTACTTGGAAAAATATACTAAAAATTCAAACTATCTGCAACTCAGGGTAACAAAAGATTGGGAAAGCACTACAAGATTACCTTTGGATTCTAATTATTTTAGAATGATCAAATAATATGATTCATTGATTAAATATATATTTTCTTAAGAGTAAATAACTGTACATATCTTGACTCCAGTTAAAGAATTATAGTACAAAAGGTACATGAAAATAATCTGGCACATAGTTTAATATTTACAGAAATTATTGAATGTTACTTATACAGGTAAGCACAGAAGTGCTGGTTATTAGAACTCTCTTGGTTTATCAATACTGACTTTCATATTTTTCTAGATTTTATAAGATTAAATGGAACTCAGTGGCATATATCTGATTAAAAACATTCCCCCAGTTAATTGATTAGTTTTCATGTGACTGCAATAGTAATGGTTGGCATAGTATACAGTATGGTTGTAAAATATCATCAATAATCATGTTTAGTTAATTTTAATTATAAAATCTTCCAGCTGCTTCATTGATTAGTTTTCATGCAATGGCCACAGTAATGCCTAGCACACTGTAAGTATAGTAACTGATCATAAATTATCATCAATAATAATGTTTTAATTAAAATGTGTTTTATCATATGAGAAAGATAAACTAGGATTTTGCTCAGCATGGTAGGCAGACAGACCATATGATGTTTCTGTTACTAGTCAGAGTCACTTGAGAAACATTTGTTATATTGGCCAATAAGTAAATATGGAATTTTATTAATTCTACCATGGTCCTTGTAAAAATGTTAGGCTTTCTGACAAGTTTTGAGAAGATATTTGTTAATAATGCTAGTTATCATTTAGATGTGCCAGGCGGTACATTAAATGCTTACCATTCACAGTCTCCTTTAATCTTCATAACAGCACTAAGAGGAGAGCTATTTGATCTGTATTTTATGGCTGGGAAGCACTCTGCTCAAGGTGTCACTTCATAAATGGTAGAACTAGAATTCAAACTGGATTATCTGGCCCCAGAAGTAATAATTTTAACAAGAATTCTATTTTGCCATTTTTTCAGTAATTGTTTCAATGACATATTTAACAATGGGTCCTAATTAGAGGGTGACTCTCTGAATGCAGTGTTCTATGTTTTAAAGAATGTATTCCATATTGCCCCCAAAGCCACAACATAAGTACTTCAATTTGAAAGGACCAACTTTAGGATCAAAAAGTAGTTTTAATTAAATTCCATAGTTAACTTTTGCCTCTGTGGCTGAGTTTAGCAACTAATTGTGGATATGATTGAATTTTTCCAGTAGAAAATTCCTTGTGGCTCATGAACATGTACTGCCACTAAGATCTCTATAGTAATCTTCAACATCCTAACCATATATTTATGTCAGAATTATAAAAGTAAAAAGTCCTCTGAATCTATAACTTAAAAAAATTCTAACCATTCAAATTATCTGTTGGCTCCGCCTTCAGTGTTTACAACAGCTGTACGATTTTGATGGATGGAGGACCGTAAAAGGAGGGACTGCTCTGAGAGTTAAAAGCAAGACAGACGCAAGAGAGAGAATTTTTACTAAGAATGCTTTGGAATGAGGAAGGCACAGAATAATGGTCCTTTAAATTAATTCACTGGAGTTGTAAAACAAGGACACATTTAAACAGCATAATTCCACTTCACAAAGCCATAGGCTAGGAAAAAACTCCAAGGAATTATTTAGTAGCATCGTTCTTTTTGTCTCAAGGCAAGACTGCCTCTAAAGTCAGACGTGATTTCATAGAGTAGAAAGGGGATAGAAGTGGGAGGCCTATCAGATGACAAAAGCAGTAGTTAATGTACCAGGTCACCTAATGTATTATTACATTTTCAGTTCTGGAAAGAAGGTAAAGGACAAAAGGGATTCAGACTATAGTTTGATGATTTAAGGGAGGCAAAGTTATTTTTGCATAGAAAAATAGATCATATTTCTCCATATTACCTAACATTGTTGGGAGTATATATTTGCCTGAAAGGCACATATTCACCCAGTTGCTTTCTTCCTAACTTTTAACATTGTGGATTACTGGGGTAGATTGATTTTTATAAAATTTAAATGTACTTTTACTTTAAAAAGAATAAGTGAAAATTTAACATAAAATGACATATGCAGGTATTTAAAATAACTGAAGGGCTTTCCCTCATTCTTGATGTTATAGGAAAAAACGATTTATCCAAAAGACAACATAATTCTACAAAGAATCTGGTTTGATAGCTTTTGGATCATGGATTATCTCTGGGCTGCACATCTGAATAAAGAATCACAATGAGACTGAACACAGAAACACTTCCAAGATAATGGAACAGTGGCTCCTATCAGAGACTGGGAAGGCCCCCCCCCACCGTCCATCATACACGGATGCAACACTACACAAGACACAGTAGTGGAATGGGTAAGGGCAAGGGACTGAGATGCCAGCTATCACAAAATGCCACCAATTATTTAACATTTTAAAGACTACACAAAGAGTCCTTTTGTTTGCAAAGGAGGGGATTGAAGGGCAGAGTCACATTATAAATCTGATTCACTGTGCTCAACAGTCAAAACAACACAGAACTCAACATTCAAGACAAAAACAGACCTTTATTTTCTTTTATAATTTTCAATTGGTTTCCTTGATTTTTTTCTCAGATGAATACCAAATAAGTCAATTGGGGCTACTGTTGCAACTGAAAATATGAAAGCACCTTTATGTTCTTCTCCTTTTGCCCTCTTCTTCATCTCCTTTTCGTTTCTGTTCAGGCTTCTCTCACTTTTCAGCCCTTGCTTTTCTTCCTTTAGAAGTGGCTTGCTTTGGAAGACGAGGCAAGCATGTGGTGAGGTCTGCTTCCCGATTGACTTTCTTTCAATGTGCCAATTCAACCACTGGAACACTGGCTGAAAACCAGCTCTTTTACAATTTGCATGAATGTTTTCTGAAAGTTGGCAAAATGCAGACTACATGCAAATGACAAGACATATATAGGAACTTTCGAGATTCCTACTGAAGAAGTGTATCATTGCTGCAATGGTATTTTAATCTGTATCTGATTTATTCAGGAAATCTGGGTCTATGCAGGAATAAATTTCCCCCCAAATTCTATACAACATGTAAATCAGTCCTGGGTCAGATCACACACTTTTATTCTGGTTTTGTTAAAAGAAAGAGTGCACATGGAGTCGTTTTTCTCCTATGAACTCTCATTGACTGATAGTTATGAGGGCCAGGAACACAATTAAGTAATTAACTTGTATTCTGGGCCAAGGGAGGATAACTTCTGGCTGCGTCATACTTGAGGGGGGTGCAAGAAGATCCCCTCTATTGTCTTTTTAATATTCTGCTCATTTATAAAATATTGTAAATCTAGGAATATAATTTCATATCCCATCACAGTAGCTTATTGTTTGGTTTCTACAGGTTGTATATGATTTCCAGGTAAATAATAAAGAAAAGCTTAAATAAGATATTAGCTAATGAAATATATTAGTTTGTTATAACATCTTGCAAAGTCCTTGTGAGCAGATAATAATGTATTTCTCAAATAGCATAGTCTTCGACGCAGTTCTCTATATTCGGGTTTAGTAATTTTCAAACTTTTTCATTGTGTGCCTTTCTCAGTTAAAGCATTCTGTTATTGGTAATTTACATACATGTATTATTCTATGTTAATACATGATAAAACAGATACAAAAAAGAAATTCAAAAGGTGATATATGAAACCCAGGGAGAAATTCCAATGAGTCTCCTCCTGTGTACTTTGCCCAGGGCACCCCCGTGTTTTCTTCAGAGACCCACACTGTGTAACTTTCCCAGGGGTAGAGTTTGTGTCACGTGCATTTGCGTCGCTCATTCTCTACTTGGCACAGTGCCCCATGCACTGAATAAGTTCAAGTGCAATGTTAGTTTTCCCTACTTTACACACAAAGTATTCTACAGGTGATGGTTCCTTACTGGGTGACTGTGTAATTGTCATGGTCTATCTTATTATATTATTCATATTTCTTTGCTGAGAATTAAGGAAAGAAATAACCTTAGTGGCTTAAAATTTTACTCTGCTGTCTTCCCTCCCTCTGTGATGGCAACTGTTGAAAGAGAGTAAAATATGGACATAACACCACTGAGTACTGTATCCCAATGGGGTTCCTGAAGAACTAAACCAATAATGGGTAACGAGTTCTGGTAAATGTTTAGGAAGGGAACTGTGCTCTTTTAAAATTGGAAAAATGATGTCCTCGTGGAAACAGGTGTTCTTTCCACAACACAGCTGTGTAGTGAGCACAGAAGGTTGGGAAAGGTTAAATCACAAGCAGGAGAGGAGGCTGGGTATTAGTCACCAGTCAAATCTGAGAGGCATTTGTTCTCATATAACCGCAGAGTACTTAGTCTTCCAGACTAATGATATAAAGTATGTGGAACATTATTCTTGTCACAAAGGGCAATAAACATTTGCAGTGAGACCATAGGAATATTTTCTATGAATATTAACTTACTAGTATGCTACAAGGAACAATTTATTTACATGTGACAAACTTATTGGATTTAATGTTTTGATAGGATTTTTGCTAAAGATGTTTACATAACTAAGAGGTTAATTATAATTTAAATGTTTTATAATTAAATATTAGCTGTTGTAATTCTGGCTTATATATAAATCAACTAGCCATATCTATTGTTGTAAAACTGGGGAAGAGGACAGCAGTTTGTTGGAGCAAAACATATATGATTTTAAAAGCTACCTTTTAGTCTTTCCTCTGTTACCAACTACCGGTTTCATAATTGGAGTCACTTATTTTCTTTTAGGCAAAATAACAACATGCAAACATTAATATTAGCCAGTTTTTCTGATGGAAAAGTTTGATTTTAACGAGGACCTCTCAAAAGGGCAGTTCTAGTGGATCAACACTGCTGTGTGTGTGTGTGTGTGTGTGTGTGTGTGTGTGTGTGTGTGTTTTAAAGAAGAATGAGTAAAACATACTTGTGAGAATGATCATGAGTTGCACCAAAGTCATGCATGGCCTGTGCTTGTGTCTGTCTGTTCCTTTAGAGCAGTAAAGCTTACTTCCATAAACATGTGACAGGTGAGAAAGCTAAAGTTCATTCTACACTTGTTTCTGTCAGCACGTAACTTCTTTCAGACTATGTGGTTTAATGATAACAAGTATATGAGAGTGTTTCAATTTTCAGGGTACTACTATAGTTTTCTTGTGACAAACAGTTCAGATAGCAAAACTTTGGTGTCCTTAGCATTGTTTTATTGACCCAAAGAAGAGGCGGTTCCTTGAAGGACAAATACACTTAATACACAAACAAATGACAAAGTCTAGATTTACCCGCAGAATTTAGCAAATTCAACCAATAGACATAGAAGTCAAGGTACCTAGCTCTGAGGCAGGAATTCATAATGGGGACAGTTTAAAGCTCAAACTAAGGAATCACTATATTTGAAAATTAATGTAGAGTCATCATATTCCTTCATTAGAAAAAAACTAAAATTTGTCAGATCAAAAACTTTTACTATGACTTAAACAAGAACAATCCAAGAAAACTTCATTAATATTAAATGCCATAAAATGCTTCTTGGCAGATTTCTACATATCAGAATCATCAGTTTTAGATATACTCAAAAACATTAAATGGTTAGAGCAGAGGCAATTATAAGGCAGATCAATGTGATTTTATTCACAACACAAATTCCATTTGTGAGAAAGAAGCATAGATTACTTCTCCTTAGAAAGGTATTTACTACCAAGCATACTTAGCAAATTATTTAGCTATCTAAAAAGATTTAATACCAATTGGTCATATTTTATTTTAAATAATTTATATTTTTACAAGTATTCACATAAGCAATACTACACACTGCAGTGACAGCAAGAAAAAACATTTCAAAATACAATATTAAATTATTTGTTCATTGCACAGTATGAAATATCCATTAATTAGCATTGAAATTAGTACAGTATATCTTATCCAACTAAAGGAAATTTCACATCCACCACAGAAGAGAAATAAGCAATATTGAGCCATAGAGGATCCAGTTACAAAATATTAAATAATATAGGAAGCTAATTTGAAAGACATCCAGACAAAATACTTTTTCCAAAATGAAAACCACAGCCTATAGATTTTGGAATATTTCACAGAAAAGAATAGCTCATGCCCATCTGAAGAGATAACACCACTTGAACACAAGTGCCAAGAAATAGAGAGAAAGTATTTTAGCTGAGGAATCTATTAAGCCTGGCATGAGGAATTTCCTTCATTATTGTCACTGAAAGCAGTTTCTGTGTTACACCTGAATACACTTTATAGTAGATTAAACATATTAAGTTTCAGAGCAGGTTGAGTATACCTTGCCTTAGTAGATTACACTTAATTTAGTACAATACAACACGTCAAGTTTTCAAAATGCAAAATACACTTAATACAGAATATGCTTTCTCTGCTTTGCCTTAAAGAAACCTTTGAAGATTCCATAAACAGCCAGGATTTTCTAGCGAGTAGAGCTGATCACTATTTTCCCCGTACCAGGACAACACAACTGAGGTATCATCACAGAGCCCTTCCCCAGTCAAGACCCTTTCCCTTCTGTTCTCCCACAGAAAAGGCAGTTTTCTGTTACTGTGCTCCATCTTGATTGGCTTTGATCTTATGCTAGTGCCACAGTAGAAAGCTCACATTCTTCTTAAGAGTGGCCTGCCCCTCTTATCATCCCCAATCCAAAACACATGATGATCTAAGCTTTTTACAAGTCTGTTTTCTGTTATAAACAGCAAGGACGAGGCCATTTTAGTTGCTTGCAAGAGGTTGATGTTGAGTCTGTGCCGGGCCGACTCTCTCCGATCTAAATTCTCTAAACATTAGCTTATCAATCTGTGAGTCCAATGAGTTGAGTGCCAACAGAAGTGGATCCGATTTGGCATGGAGAGGTTCTACCAACTCTCGCAGTGTATTAGCCTAATATGATAAAGCAGTGATACAATATGATGAAAGACCTGCGAGTGCCATTATTCCAAAGCATATTAGTATTTGTATTAGAAATGCCATCATGCAATACCCATGAAGAGAAAATAGAAAAATATGGCTAGACTTGCATATGGTTTTAACAACCATAATGTCTTTCTGTTGGCATGCAAGTTGACTTGGCCATAAACTGCACACTCTTTGCTTAGTTTGGTTGTTTTAAATGTCAATCTTCCAAATATACACAATAACAAATAGAGAAGTGTCTTCCCACTTCTAAACTCATGTATGCATGTCTATGATTTAAATCATAGAAGTCCATGTTAAATGTATTCACACATATACAAAATGATCACTCTTTAAAAAAAACTAAAAATGTATTTCTTTACAAGATCTTTCCATAAATTCACACAGACAGGAAGTAGTATGAGCAAAGATGTTTTTGGTCTTCTGACCAGGAGGCTATTTCACTACTCTGACATATGTGCTGCCACTTCCTAGTCAGTGAGAGAGAAGAACCTGCCTAGTGTTGCTGAGATAAACAGCCTGCATATTAAACAATATGAAGTAAAGAGGAATGAAAAGCTAGAATAGAACAGATGTCATGAAAGGATGATTTTTTCATCTGTATATGAGATATACACCAAGTAGTTAAGAAACTAGAAGAAAATAGCATTTCTGAATGATTGGAGAAACTAAGAATAATTTGGATAAAATAAACAGCAGTCTCTCTGAGTTCATTTTATTGTGGTGATGCTTCCAAATATTGTCAAAAGGCACAAATCAGCAATATTTACTATTTCTATCCTAAGGCAGAATTTTATCTGCAACATCCTCTTGTGTTTTTGAGCTGTGTCCAGAAGAAGAAACAAATTGGAAGAGGGAACGGAGAAAGCATGCTGTTCATTATTGCCTCCCTTAGAAAACAAGAAAGTGTGTGTTGTCCACAGTGCTGGTAAACAGAAAAGCAGATGCAGCATGGTTCAAAACCCATACCCTCTGGACAGAAAAGGGTATGAAAAGCAAACTATCTCAGTATATAAGTCAAATGAAATAGAACACAATACAACAGTTTTTGAGGAATATGTCCTGGGAAGCTGGCTTTGGTTTCTACCACTTTGTTTCATAAAATCATAGAATTTCAAACTGCAAAATGAGAGGCACTGTAACCTCGCATAGCAGGTTATTTCTAAAGTTAAACTGTACTTAATTTATCTATGCAATTCAGATATTTTAGAACTTTTTGAATACATCCCTCTTTTCCTTGAAGAAACCATATTATATAAGTGCAATAATTTCTAGTGCAATCCCTAAAAGGTATTTAACATTAGAAACCAAGTCAAATTGCTGAATTTTATTTCAAATAATTGGAAATATATCTTTAATTTAGTCCTTGGCAGAGTGAAGAAGGATGGTGGGGGACAATCACTTCTTCACCAGGGTTATAGCTAGCAACCAGTTTGTGTATAGGAGTTTAAGACTAAGTCCCAAGGGCACAGTGCACCTTTTTCAGGTAGTAGTGGCCATACCATTGGCTAAAGAATTATCAGTGGGCTTGTAGGCCACAAGTTTCTGGGCCCTAATTCTCAACCACTGAATTGGAATTTCTGGGTGAAGAACTCAAGAATCCATACTTAGAGAAGAAATGCAGGTGATTGTTAGGCCACTGTGGTGTGAGCTCCTGCTTCAGGCCAGTCACACTGGGATGGGATACCTAATGAATAGGGCTTGTTGAACATTGTAGTGTACATACAAGTATTTTTAAGTCAGAAGCCCTGAGGTCAGGGACTTCACATAGCATTTTATTATTAGTTCTGTCACCAATATAACATTGCATCACGCTGCTAAAACACTTTTAAAGCTTTGGCTGAGGACTCTGATGGCAATCAGATTGATTTTGAAATTGTGGGAAAATAAAAGAGGTCTTAGAGAACTGCTTAAATACATTTTTAAAAGCTAAAATTTTATGTAATGTTTAATAATTTTTGTTTATATCTGAAAAAAATAGAATAACTACAAAGATACTAAACTCAACTGCACTTAATTGACTGTGTGTCTGGATGGGTGCATTATGAATCGAAAGTTTGAATGTATTGGCAAAGCAGGTAGGCCAGGAACAATGGCGCAAAGGGCTGCTAATGTATGACTAATGCACAGGAAGTCCCTAAAATACAATGATGACAAGCTTTATGAAAGTCTACCTTGGACTTCTGTGATTCTCACATATATGTGTCTTTAACTTCTTGTAAGTATCCTTCAGAGCCCCACGTGGTTTTCATTCCTCCCCTTTTTCTCTGACTCCTCTCTCCTCCCCTCCCTTTCTCCTTCCTCCTTCCTAATTCCCTAGATCTAGCTTTATACTTGACAACTTCATGTATCATCACCTAGTCCAAATATTCAAACCTGATAAATTTATTCATTTTATTAATAAACTAAATTTATCTGTTTTCTAAAAGGACAGATAAAAATTGTGCTTCTTTCAAAAAAAAACCCAGCAAAATCTTAAATTATATGACTCCATTATTTTGTTTTTTTATACCAGATCTCCAGACTATAAACATATTCTCTATTCCTGCTATTAAGATAAACTTCATTCTCTCCAAGCTTTTTTTTTTTTGAGACAGGGTCTCCCTTTGTAGTTCAGGTTGGCCCTGAGCTCAGCCTCGAACTCACACAATTCTCTTGTCTCTGCCTCCCGAGTGCTGGGATTACAGGCATGAGTCTTCATGCCTAGTATTGCTGTATGTGGTTACTTGGAATCAAACCCGAGCCCTTGTGCTTGCAAAACAGGTGCTGGAACCACTGAGCTAAATCCCTAGCCCCATTCTTCCTAAGTTTTTAACCAATGACATTTTGAAACAACAACCAGTCTACGGCCCCTCCCACCAGCAGTAATGTTTCTGTCTGGCATATTATTTAACAAATATCTATTAAGCTTCCACTTGTCAATGAAATCTCCAATTTTGAGGCCAGCATTCTGACTAGACAAGAAGGACCAGATCTTGTTTCCTGTTACTATGTCCCTAAAGGTCTAGATGATTGGCCTTAATGGAACAACATATTGGTTCATGGATAGAATGTGAATATAATTCCCATGCAAATTCTTTGAGATAAAAATTCAATTCACATAGTATGGTATTTTTAGAAGGATGCTTCTTTTTTTGTTTTATGAATTTAAAAATTGCTCTACTAGGGCTGGGGATTTAGCTCAGTAGTTCTGGTGCCTGCCTTGCAAGTTCAAGATGCTGAATTCAATTCCTGATACCTCCCCCTCCCAAAATTTAATTTTCAGTGATATAACTTCAAAACTACTTGTTACTTTTTAAAAAGCATTTCAGAGGTTTGGAATTGGAAAATCTTTATTTTTATAAGTGAGAAGCAGAATTTTTATGATAAAGTATGTTTTTTCAAAATAAAAAGAGAAATAGTACAATATGATATATTTGATACTTTTAGAACTTAAGGAGCTTTTAGATGAGCAATTCCAGGTTATTTTATAAAGCTAGCTACAGGCAAAATAGCAGAGGAAATAATATTTCCAGATTAATTCATATGCTCCTCCAAATTGCCAAAATACAATTCTATCTTGTGTGTATAGTTTATAGGGCATGGAGTATTTCTTTGTGACAGTATTTTCTCTTGATGTACCTACTGATATATCATGAACTTAAGAGTACATTTATGGGGCTGGGAAGTTAGCTCAGTGGTTCTGGCACCTGTCTTGCAAGCGCAAAGACCGGGGTTCGATCCCCTGTAACCACAAACCATACTGGGCGTGGAGACTCACCCCAGCAGCAATCAGTACCACATACCACAGTGCCGGGCATGGTGGCTCACGCCTGTCATCCCAGCACTCGGGAGACAGAGGCAGGAGGATTGCTGTGATGTGAGTTTGAGGCTGAGCTCAGG
>PVIR01017254.1:0-35259 GCA_004026965.1 Petromus typicus
ACACTTACCCTCTTACTTATTAAATTGTGCATAATATTCTACATATTTGATTCCCTTAAAGAACGAATAATAGAATCCCAGAACTTGATATTTTATATTGCACAATCAGATATTCATAATTTATAATGGTAGAGTATAATGAATCAAGAAAAATAAAGCGAAGGAAATTTTTGCTTGCATTGGAGTGAAACATCATTTTTTACTGTGTATACCACCGTTTAATGCCTATACTTTTTTGCTTTGATAGACAATGTCATGTATTCAGAGATACTTCAAAATATATAGTTATTTTAATATGTAATTTCCCAGGCTATGAATAGTTATAACCATGACTGAGGATAATTTAATAAATCTTGAATGAATACTGCATATTCCTAACACATTAGGGAAGAAATATAGATGTATTAGTTTTAGATACATTATTTTAAAAACCAAGATTTAACTCATTTGATGTTTAGCTACAAAAATTTAGAAGTGCTGTGATCATGCCATGCAGAATGGAATCAATAGAGAAAAATAGTCAAGTGTGTTGGCACTGATTAAGGGCACAATATCAATTTAATAAATTTGCTACTAATGACATTTATTATATAATAAAATAGAAAACAAATACATTGAAAATAACAGAGATAATGCTAAATCATTCTTTAAATTGTATTGCTTATATTTAAACTTCTGTGAATAAGAATGTATACACATATACATTTGATCAAAACTTGCTACTGCCAGGATTGGGATCTGAAATGTCATCACAGATGTTTGGAAGGTGAAGGGATCATTAACCCACTAATGAGTCCATAATTAAGTGTGCTGTGAGGGGGTGGAGCTTGTTCTGAAGAAGAGGTCCCTGAAGATGTCACCTGGAAAGATATTCTGCTTCTACTTTCCTCTCTTCTCTCCACTTCCTGGGATCCATGATATGAGCAGCTTTCTTCCACGACAACCCCCTCCCCTGGCCTTTCCTAACTTAGAGTCAATTACCAATGAATTCTAACTGGGAACTAAAATAAGTCCCTCTGGTTTTCAGTGGTGGGTTTACCATAATACGTCTCAGCTGTGAGGTAACTGATGAACATGTTTCTAAAGCTTTCTGGATATGTGTATATCTTTCAAATTGATGGCTTCTAAGCAATTAGGTTTGAACACTTTTATTAAGTCTGCTTCCAATAATGCCTTCAAATCATGACCCTATGATTTTGAAGAATAAAGTACTGTTAAATAGTTTGCAAGAATCTATCAAACATTTTCCCACAAATAGATTTCATTATCTTAATTATGAACCTGATATTTGTTGATATGAAGATGCCAACTCTCAGTAAAAACTATGCTTAGTTTGAGTCAAAGTGCTGATATACTACAACAAATTATCAATATTATGATCTAAAGTTTTTGGTCAAGAATATATATATAAAACCAAAAGGTACATCATTGAAATTCAGAGTTAATAAATGAAATATTCGTGAAAAATTAATACAACTGAGATTTTAGTGATACATTTCCAATATCTGAATGCAAGGCTAGTTCAAAACACATTAACAGTGATCAATAGAATTCACTATTTTTATTTTAAATATATATATTTTATTTTTCAATGTTTCTACAGAGATAGTATTTAACACAGTGGAGGTTCAAGAAATCAGTACTAAGGAAATTCCTACCACTGTAGAAATACAGGATGAGTGAAACAGATATCAGCATAGAAGAAAAAGTAGAGATAAATGCTCAGAGTGGAATATACATGTACAAATACACATACATAGAGATCAATTAATGATCCTAATAACATGCATTTAATAACTTGTTAATTACATCAATGTTTATTATCATAATCAGAATACTCATTGAATTAGAGAATTGAACTCAATTTTCATTCCCTATACTATTTTCACCATGCTTCAAATATTCAACTTTCTATAATATTCTGAGTTGACTTACTTTCTTCTTGATTTATAATATATTTATATTGTATGAAAGTATTAGTTTTCATTTTTGTCCACGTATAAAGGGCATTTTAATTGAAGATTGTGGATTTCCTGGGTGAATACTGAAGTTTACACTGGGTTAAGAGCCCTTCTTTTGTAAAATATTGGACAGAATTCTCCTAAGTAATTTACAGATACGTAAGTAAGTTAAGAATCATCTTCTACTGCAACTGCTCACCATTTCTTCTCTTAATGTACTAGTTGACATTCCACAAACATATGATTTATATCATGTATTTCTTTTTGGGCTATGAAAGTGTAGCATTACATTTGATCTTAGCCAAAAGGTCGAGAAGTGATGAATGAAAATATAGCATTAAAGAAAATTTAATTACTAATTCCTATAAAGAAGGAAATTGCTTAACATAAGAATCATACATCACTATGTGATCTCAGCCTATTTGATTTTTTAATATCTTTGTGTAAATAGAACTATAATGTAAGACAAAATTTTACCATGCCACAACATATGCATTTCAATTTCATTTTATAATTTCAAAAACATTTTAAAAATTGATGCATATTTAAAGTGTCATCTATATCTATTTCCATTCCCAATCTTTAAAATTTCCTAGGCTTCAGAAGATTTCAGTAGACTGACATATTGACAGAAAACAAATATTTTGTTATGAATTCATTATGCATGTAGGAATTATTATTTTACTATTTACCAGTTTTGTCTTATATTATTATTTTGTCCTACTTTTACCATTTGTTTCATAATAATAATTCTTTTTTTAGAGTCAAATAAAGCTTAACTTTTTGAAGAAAAGAATTACAAAGGTATTTAGTATGAAAAAAATATCCAAATCAGTATGGAGTTGTATTATTTTCAGCAAAATATTCATTGATTTAAAGCTTACCAACATGCAGAACATTGACTTGACATGAGTACACTTTAAAGCCTGCTAAATTTCCTAAAAATTGACAATATCAAGTTTCATACTGTAATCAAGGGACTTTTTATAATAAATACCAGGAAGAAATTATTCTAGCTACTCTGAAGTATAATGTCACCACAATGATTCTTAAAAACTTTAATTTTAATTCCATAAATTATTAATCCAGTGCGTTTCTTAGATCATATAACAATTTCTCTGTTGTAACAAAAGTTCTTTAATATTAACATTTTTCTAATCTATGTTATTTTTCAAAGAAAAAAGTATTATACTGTATTGTCAGAGATAGTAATTAAAATATTTTTCACAATCTCAAAAAGAAACTATCAGAATGATAAACATGTGTATAATGTAAATCAATATTTTATATTAAAATTATCTTTATATGGTTAGCTCTACCATGGCTTTTCAACCTTATTTCATTTGCTTCAGAGGAGATTTATTACTCAACTATCTCATTTTAGCATCTTATAAAACTTAATCATTTGTTGATCAATTTGTTTTGTTTTGATTTTGTGTATATTAGAAATACTTAGCTTTTCTTTATGAATATTTTAACTGTTGTACATTGAACATTTTGCATTCAATTCACAATCATTGTTTATAGTTCATCAAATTATTATATTTAATTCAAAAAGAAGTATTTTTCTGAAATAATAATTTACTATCAATTACTGTGCAAGCTTGACATTTTCTGTTGCTCAGACATTTTTGAGATATTTCAGTTAATTTAATTTTTTCTATCTACCAAATACTTAGAAATGAACAAAAACAAAATATGATATTTTAAAACCACAAACTTATCATAAGAAAACCCAAAACGGGCATTCCTTTCTATGCATATTTATATAGGGGTATGTACCCACCTATGGACATATGTATCTTTGCTATAGATAATAAATTTGCCAGTTGATTGGCTTGAAAGTCATGTAGCAGCTGAGTAAAGCACAGGTCCCAGAGTGTCCAGGTCAGTCAGGAGGGCGCAGTCTAGGTAATCAGATCTGCTCCTTCATCCCTTCCTCTACTCTCTGGTTAGAACGACGTGAGCCACTTCCTTCAATGTGAAGCTCTTGCCTTGGCCAGTACACTATGGACTAAACTTCTAACACTGTGAACACATATAAACCTTCACTATTTAAATTTTTTATGCTCACCATTTTGGTCACAGGACAAGTTAACACAATATATGTATGTATTTTGAGTGCATATTCACATTAACATCCATTTCATTTACTTATGTCATCTGTTTTTAGGGAAAAAAGATATTGCAATAAATAATCTACAGTGTCTTGTTGCTATCACTGATAGATGATGTTTAGAGTTAATAGTTATAGTTATTTGCAGTGAAAGAGACTTAAATATGATTTAGATGAAAAGAGACAATCTGTCAGATATGTGCTGGAACATAATAGTATGAGGGTTGGTTTCAATTTCAACTGAAGAATTCATGAATTGAATAATGCTTCAGCTTACAGTGCAGAGAGGACACGAGAGTGTGTCCGCTTCCTACAAGAAAATGGAACAATCAATGGAAGCCATTAGTTAAGTGTTTCTAGCAATTGAAAATGTTCCCTCATTTTTTGAAAGTGTAGTTAAACAGATCATTCTAATTATCTAGCTTATTCGAGTCTTCAGTTACATTTCTTACTTTGCAGACAGTGACATATCAGAGACTTGGAAAAGAGATGTAAGAAAGATGAATAAAGTAAACAAGTGATGCAGCAAAATTCTGTTTCCATTAATTATAGATTAGATACTTCTACACACAACACATTTTCTTCTAAAATTTATCACTATTATAGGTTAAACTTGATGAAAATAAAATTTTGGTGATGATAATAATGCTAAAATATTAATAAAGATAAAAATAGTTCAAAAAATTCATCCCTTAGTAAATCTCCAAAAAACATGAACTTTGCTTCTTCATTGATATCTGTCATTATTTTTAAAATTAGTCTTTGTATTTGTTATTACACCTAAGTATCATAAAAATGCTATTATTATTATTGTTATTATTATTACTGCCTGCATTTCTACTCTTGAGAATTTCTTAGTAACTTTTGTTGTTGTTGTGACAAATACCTGGCGCACAAAGTTAAAGGAGCAAAGTTTCATTTCACTTCACAATTTGTAGAGGTTCAGTCCCTAGTCAACTGGCTTCAAGGCAGATGGCATGGAAGAAGGGTATCACCAAGATGAAATACTGTAGTTCAGAGAGAGAAAATGTGGCTCCAAGCAGGAGCCTGAAGCAGCAAGTAAGCTGCCTTTTCCCCTCATCTCATACAAGATACAGCCTCTTCATTGGTGCAAATGAAAACTTTGTGAACTGAGAAAATACCCTGGAATATGGCACCTCACCACTGAAAGATGATAGAAATTGACAATATTGCAAAGTTCATTATTTTGCAGAAGAATGTGAACTTGGCCTCCAACTTATGAGAGCACATCACAATATTTAAATGAACAAAAAATCATCAGTTAATAATGTATAAAGAAAATACTACCAAAACATAGATTGATCTCCATTGCAAATTAGAGACTTTTGACAGGGAGTAATTTTGTAGCCAGAGTTCAGCTTCTAGAATGTGTTTTTTTCTTCATTTCATTTGGCTTCTAGTCTCTGTGTAAAACTTTAATAATCCTCTTACAATGTTGCCATCTGACAGAGTGTGAAATATCAAGATCTTACGTGAGCTTGTACATCACAATATTCAAAGTATGGTCACGCCTTTTCTACAGACCGTCCCCTTCCCCTGCAGTTGAATTCTCCAAGGTCCTAGGAAATGTTAGAGTAGCTCTCCCACACCTGCAGAGAGGCTAGGTTCAGAGATGTTGAAGGGAACTGGCGCATATCTGAAATTACAGAGGAGAATATCAGAGGCTCCCTTGAGGAGAGAAATTGGATGAGAACACGCTCAGAAAAAGGAAGCAACCCAATCAGCCAAGGACTAGCAGAGTGTGTTTTTTCACACTCTCCTGCAGAAGATCAATATTTTAGAGGCATCTCCCTTGGGAAATGGTAGAAGATTCTCTCTGCACTAAGTAAAAACATGCATAACTCCCTTTGAGAAATTGCTTATTACCTTCTAGGTGGCGGGAAAATTACCAATATTTGCACATTTCAAGGGAAAAATTTTATTACCTTTTCTTGTTTTATTTTCCTCCGGTTCTGAGAAAAATTATCAAGGCAAGAGAGAAAAAGGATGGAATGATGCAATTACAGTGGTCTATTAGTATGCTTATACATGTTCTATATGAAAACAAATTGAGATTAAAAACAACTTCACAGTTTTCCTCGTAGAGCAGTGAGAAGTTTCACTGAATGAATTTGTAACTTCAGAGTTATTACATTAATGCATTTTTGCATACAGATGTTTTTATTTCTAAAAAAATTACAAAGCATTAAATGTGTCAATAGATTTCTTGGAGTTATGAATTTATACCCCAAACTAAGCACTTTTTATTGTTTTTTAAAAATAAAAGAATTTTGGGGCGGGGAGTTAGCTCAGTGGTTCCGGAGCCTGTCTTGCAAGCCGAAGGACCCGGGTTTGATTCCCCGATAACCACATACCATACTGGGCGTGGAGACTCACCCCAGCAGCAGCCAGTACCACATACCACAGTGCCGGGCGTGGTGGCTCACGCCTGTAGTCCCAGCACTCGGGAGGCAGAGGCAGGAGGATTGCTGTGATGTGAGTTGGAGGCTGAGCTCAGGGCCAGCCTGAACCACAAAGCGAGACCCTGTCTCAAAAAAAATAAAAAAAATAAAAAATAATAATAGTAAAAGAGTTTTATTCAGCCATAAAAATGATAAATTAGATAAATATGTAGCTAAATGTTTGTATTTTGAGGCCATAATTCTAAGTAAAATAAATAGGATATGGCTGTGTAAATACTGTATTGTTTCTCTAATGAAAGATACTGAAGATATCAATGTTGCCCAACATTTATAAGTATTGTGAAATAGGAAGAAAATGCTCAATGGGAAAGGGCAACAAAATGGAGGCAGAGGGGAGCGAAGAAGCCAAAGAAAATATTTAATGGTAAAAGAAAAAAAAAAAAAAACAGAAACAAAGTTTATGTATAAAGGGGGTGAAGAGTTAGGAGAGCAAAAAGGAATAGGAAAAAATGAGAATGTAATGTACAATTAGGAATTGCCAATGCGGAATGTGATCATAATGTATTGTAAAAATGTACCAATAAACTCAATTCATTAAAATAAATAAAATTGTTAACATACTTCAAAAAATCTATTAAATATGGAATATATTTCAATAGATAGTACTTTTCAAAAAGCAAGAGTGTTTTAACAGTTATAACAGGATTAAAAGGAGAAAAATAGTAATTTCTTTAACAAAGAGAGTAATACATGTTAAGGATATTAAATTCTAACCTTGTCTGGCAATGTACTGTGGCAATATATTGGTATGAATTCCTTATTTCTTCATTTCAAATTATTCCACATCTATTTTATGAACTCGTGAAATGTCATCTTCATGCCACTCTCTTATTTTGCCTTTCTGTTCCGTGAATCTCCTGACAGCTTTTGTCTAGAAAAGTTGAACTTGTACTCACTATGAGGAACTCAGAGAATCTGGAGGAATTGGAGAAAATACCATGCATGAAAAATTTCTAGAAATACTGTTAGGTTATTTTTGATAAGTCACAGGACCAGAAGGGTTTATAATGCTATACAATACATAGCTGAGGGAAATAAAGCTACTCTTATTGGTCGAGCATTGCCAACAGGTTTTTGATGGAACATAGCTATAGTTTTGTGATTTTAAGCTTGGATGAATCTTCCTTTGTAAACTTTTAAAATTCAGGAGAATATAACAATAGTAGAACAAATACACCTGCTGACATGTTTCATTTTCATAAATGCATTAACTTTTTCTAATGTTGTAACTGAATGCCTAAGATAAGAATCACTATAAAATATAGAAATGTATTTATCTGTTTTTTTTATAAAGGGTCTCAAACGTTTGTAGCTCAGGATGGCCTTGAAATCATTTTGTAGCCCAGGCGAGCCTTGAACTCGCAGCACTCCTCCCTGGCTCTGTCTCCTGAGTGCTGGGATTACAAGTGTGAGAAATCATACCTGGTATTGTGATATGTGGCCGACAGGGATGCAACTTGGGGCCTTATGTTTGCTAGGCAAATGTCAGAACCACTCAGCTAAATCCCTAGCTCCGTAAATGTATGTATCTTATCATTATGGAGACTGAGATTCCAAAACCAATGGCTGACTTGTGTCCCCTAAATGAATTAATGAACAGAGAAAAGCTAAGTTGTTAGAATTAGTTGTCCTAATCTCCATGCAGAGTAAGGATGTTCATTCATGCTAAAAGTGCCAGTTTCCTTCAATGAAGCTTTCTTCAGTCCACCCCAAATACATATGACTGGTTTTATTTTATAACCACTTCCAGCCCAATTATTCAAATATGTGATAAACAAAACATGTTTTTTATTAATTTTTATTAGGTACTGTAATAGATATAAACATGGTAGCTTTATCCAATATTTTTTCTGCAAAAAGAATATCTTAAATATGTAATGACACAATGTTACATTCTGGACAGTAATATTTGTTGTCTGACCTAATTATTTTTGCATTGATGTCTTTCTCTGAACAACACACCTTGAATTGTTGTGTTGGCCTTTTTTCCCCCTGAGTGGTGTAATTTTAATAAAATGTCTACTTACTAAACTTAACAGTTAGACATATGTGGTGATAGATGTCCTGGTTGACATTGCACTGTCCCACTCTTTCCAGTATTTTGGTGTACTAGACCTGATCCAAACTGTGACTTTTTAAAATCCTTTGTTTTTAATAAACAGCAAGTACATTTCATGTGGTCTGGTCCAGAGGTGCATAAATATTTGTAATAACAAAATTCTCTTTGTTTTGATTATAAGATAGCTTGTTATATATTGGTCAAGTGGGTCAACAGCACCCATTGGACTATTATAACTATTGATCACTATTGGGATGTTTTCGGTTTCATATCTTCTTTGAGTTTCATCATTTCTCGATTATGAATAGTTCACAATATGGAGACTTTTTGCCCTTTCATTTCATCACAAAGATTTGTCCTCTGTAATTTGCCAAGATTTCTCCCCTTTTCAGGCTTTTTTTGGCAGGTCTTTCTGCAATTCCTTCCTATTCAGTCTCAGTGTTGCAAATTATCTGTTTTGTATCATAAAAGAATATCAGTAAGTTTTATAGAAGAAAAATATATATCTATTGTATTATATTATATTTATATCTACAAATATATCTATAGAATTATATATTATTTATAATTTTATAGTAATATATTTATAAATTCACATAAATATTTTCATATAATTTATAGATGTATATAAAATTCATATTCATATTTATAATTTTATATAAACATATTCATATGATTTTTATAACACAATTTATAAATATATATGAATATATATTTATAAATTTATTTTAAATTATATTTTATAGATTGAAGTACAAAATTACTCGTATTTTTTACAATAAATTAAATGTCTATTAGTGAAACAAAAATCACCAAAAGTTATTATTAGATTTCATTAAAAACAACCATCTGAAGCAAATACAAGTAAAAAGTATGTAAAATGATTACTATAAAACAAATAAACAGATGCATGAGTATATCTCATGGAAATAAGAATGATTTGGTAGAAATGAAACCTACTTGTACAACACTTGGGCCACTCCATTCATACGCACAAGGTCCCAGCAAAACTCAGGGTAAAATTAAGTGCTTGAAGATTAAGTTCATAACGTCCTTCATATTTCCATAATCCACTCACATCGTCATCTCCACGAAGTATCATCCGTCACTTATCTATGTATCTATCATGCTTATCTTTGAAATTTCAGGTTCACTGCCCTTTAAGTCTCTCTGAATTGTGTTCTGTTGTTTCTTATGCAGCGTATTTATTCTGAGTATGTGTACTTATCTTAATTTCACATTGAAATCCATTGAATCCTAATATTAATATTTCTTCTTTTTACACTTTTTTGAGTAAACTAATCAGAACTCATGCCTTGTACCTCAATAACTTTTGTGCATTTTACTTATGCTTAACTGTAGTCAAGTGTCACAGTGTGCATTGCAACATATTGTTAACTATACATTTAGGCATGCATTTAAACAAGCTACGATAGCAATCCGTGTCAAAGTATACCTGAATAGCATACTGTATTATCATGAATTATCTTCATTTGATTTTCCTAATGACACAACTGAGGATTTTCTACCATAGAAACATTTAAGCCCTTCTCTGAGTCCAGGATACTTTGGTCCTCTGAGTTTTCACCCATCTCAGTCCCCTCCTTTAGTAGTTTGTGCACGAGTCAATTTTAATGATTTATAAGTTTCCATTCCATACAGAGCTCAATTTTGTTCTGATGTCATTGGACATGCAGTAACAATCCAGAAAAAAAAAAAAAAACATAGTCATATATTATTCTCTTTCTAGCATGCACTTAACTAGAAAATGAATCTAAATTGTTATTATGTATACTCACTAGAAAGAGTAAAGTAGAAATAAACTGAGTATAAAATTGATAGATTTACCATTTAGAACAGTGTCACTTCCTCCTGGGCATCTAACTGATTTTACTGTTATCCAGAGCAGTTCTCAGAGGAAAACATCAGGTATCACTATGGGGAATGAATGTGTGTGACCTTTAAAATTATCTTGTGAAGGGCCACAGATTTAACTCAGTGGTTCCACTGCCTGCCTTGCAAGCACAAGGTTCCTGTTTCTTTCCCAGTAACCACATAAAACAATGTTGGGCATGGTGACTCATGCCCATTAGCAATCAGTACTACATGCCACAAAGCTCAACATAGTGTCTCATTCCTATAATCCCAGATCTCAGGAGGCAGAGGCAGGAGGATTTCTGTGAGTGCAAGGTCTACTTAGTGAGCTCAGGGCCAAAATGAACTACAAAGTGAGACCTTGTCTCAAAACCAAAACCATCTTGTGAAAATAAATTCCTAGTATCCTTATTAAGTAGTTTAAAATATATACTCATAATTATACACTGTCTATTATTTAAAATATATCTCTGATCCATATTACATATATTTTTAACATAAAATGGATTGTTTACTATTGTGTTTCATGTTTATTAGTTCTGGCAAATATTTTCAGTAAACTAGATGCTTCCTAGAGCAGTTTTCCTTGTTATGTAATTACTCTAAATTTTAAATAATTTTGTGAAACAACATAAATAGAACAAATTTATGATCATTTAAAACTATTTTACAAAAATCTTTATACTTTTGACTTATTTTCCTTACTAAATATAAATGAGACTACTAAAAGAAACATCACACACTGAATATTACATGAAAATAATGTTTAACAGTTTTAATGGACAATACTGTGTTTATTATACTTTATGATCTAGCAATCAGTGGCTGATATTATCTGAACACCACTCCTGCCACATAAAGTGCTTTTTCCTTTAATCATTTACCAATTCAATTAGCTAAAGTCTGTGTTCATCTCCATTTCTTGGATCAGGAGGTGTGAATCAGAAGACTGAACATATTTCAATAGATTAGACAGTGGAACGAATTTTGAAGACTTCAATGAGAAGTCTTACTCCCATTGGCTCTGGTTGTTCCCTGCCTACATTCTTTAAAAAGAGTAGAATTCATAATATACAAGTTATTCTGATATTTGCTTTACTCAGAAAAGCTTAAGTATTATTCTATTTAGCCCTTTCAAGCATAAGTAATAGAAGTCATAGGAAAACTCATAATAAAATATTAAAGGATTTTGTGGATGTTGGAGGTGTGTATTTTGTGGCTCATTGAACTGTCTAATCTGTTTTTTATTTTAAATTGAAATATTTATTGGTACATTACATATACAGATCATGATTGCACTCAACAATGAGAATTTGTACCAGTATATGACACAAATTAATTATCATTTTTCCCCAAACCCCTACCCACCTTTTTACTCTAGCCCCCTATATACGTAAGCTTTGTTTCCTTTCTTTTTTGTTCTAATTTCTTTATTTTTCCCCTCGTTATTTACCCTTTCACCCCATTTCCCTTTGAATATTTTCTATTTCACTTTATATAGTTCACTATATATAACATATATTCTAGAACTCATATCTTAATTTGTTTAATTCATTTTTGAAGAGGACCTGAATGTCAGGATGGTTATGATTTTCATGGATTTAGTTTGCTATACATACTTTTCACTAGTATATTAATTATTAAGTATCTCTATTGTATTATTACAGTAATTATAAATATATATTGTAATTAGATATTCATAAATTGAATTAATATATACTTATTTAATTAAAATGTATCATTTAACAGTTTAATCTTATCAAAATATCCTTTGTTTCTTTTTAACATAATTTAAACTCTGTCAATACATGTTTATTGATAGCTAATTGAATAATGAGATGATAAAATATAATTAAATATTATGAAGCAGTAAAATTTATGAAGTTGTTATTTTATACTGGAAAATATATTTTCTTGAGAATAATAGCTCTAATAATAGTTACCAGTTTTATGAATCACTATGTACAGTTCTAAAATATTAATGAGCACTATCTAATTTAATTTAATTTTCATAGTTGAAAATGAATATTCTGGTATCTTACATGAAAAACAGAAACTGCGAGTCAAAGAGGTTTTGTAGTTTGTCCAGCATTCCCCAGAAAGTGAAGCAGTTAGAATTTGAACCATGTGGCCTATGTTCAGACGAGTCAAATCTCCTAACTACTGTAATGTATTGACTACGATTTGAGTACAGTTATTACATAGCACATGGACATATTTTAAACAAGTGACCCCAAAAGAATGATTATAAGCATAACTATCTAATTTGTCTTTTCATCTACTTTACTTAAAGTTTAGTCATAAGAAAATGTGTTACTTAGAGGAAGACAGCAAAGTGCTTGTAAATAGCAGCACTTCAACCATCTGTTTTATCAAGTTGTTTACTAACAAATATAGTAAACATATCATAAGTCAAATGTTAATTCTCTGAAATATAAAATATAAAAATATTAAAAGATAAACTTAAATGACAATCTACCTCTTTTCATTTTAAAAAGGCTTTATAAATTCCTGTTTCAAGTTGTGATGCTCTGTACTAGAGTGTTTCTGGGTGTGCACAGGTGTGGCTGGAGGGGAGGAATAGTGGCAAGCAGGAGACACTTGGGATGGTACCAGAACCCTCAGGTGTCAGTACAAATACCTTTTCCTCACAGGTGTTTAGTTTATGCATTGAAAGATCCCATTGGGTCCTTTCCAGGACATAAGACTCCTTGCTCAAAATTTCCAGAGCCAGAAGGAAATGAGGGATAAACACTATGCACTGAGACAGTTTTCATTCAGTCTGTGAATCTTGGATGTGGAAAATCACCATGGCCTTTATTTGTACTCAGTGTGTGCAAGTCTAGATCTCTTCATGTTCACGTCCTACAAAGAATATGAATGTGCCCACTTCTAGAAATGGAAAAAGACTCATATGCAGGGGAATACTTGAGAGTGTGTTGATAAGCTTTTGGACTCTAAGAAAATATCTGTGACAGTAAATTTAAAAGAAATATCTGAGGAAGCATTTATTTTGGTACGTGGTTGCAGAGGTCTCCTTTCTTTTTGGTGAGAATGAATGTTATCCACACCTCGTGGTGGTTCCATAACAAAGAATAAGAGATAGAGGTTAAGGAGGTAGAGGGAAAAAAAATACAGTTTCTAAGAGCATGTTCCTAATCACTACTCTGCATTAATCAGTCCTTGCTAGAGAAAGTGATTTAGTACAATATACATATGGTTCTACACAGAACATACTATGTATGCTTCCGGGAAATGAGCCAGTGGCCATCTGTCACTTCGGTGCTGGATGACTACACAGTGCTCATCCGTTACTAGAAGATGAGAGCACTACTAGGCAAGGGTAGAAGGTCAAGAGCCCACAGCGGAGTCCAGTGCAGTCTGTGATGGGAAGCTAAACAGTCCTTGCTGGAAACGTGAAGGAATTGAGGATAAACATCCAAGGGCAATGATGCATTTGTGCTTCTATGAATTAAGAGGGAAGAATCCCTTCTTTTCCTTTTTATCCCATCCAACCTTTCAGTCTGTTCTTTGATACCACTCACATCTGGGCTGGGTCCTTCCTCCTTAGTTTACAGCCTACACCTCAACTATCCACGGACTCACAGCTTTATTCATCTGCTATTTGATCCTTCTTTATCCAATCAATTAAAAAATTGTGATTAATAATTACACAATCTCTCTTCAATTAAGCCTAGCTTTCTATTTCCATTATCTCCTAGTGATGATATTATACTGTAGATGCATCATGATGAAGTTAGAGATGATGTTATAATCTTTTTCCCAAAGCCCCACCTCCGATCCCGGCCGCAGTATGCCAAAACTCCAACATGAGCCTTTAGGGAAACTCAAAATCTGAACCATAATGGGAAGTCCAAAACCACCTCAAATAGCACCTTTCAAACTGACATATTTTTACATTGGAGTAAAGTATAGTGAAATATAATTGTAACACTCCCCCCCACACCCCCGGCAGAAAGATCCATGAAAGCAAAAGTGCCAGAAACCTACAAAAGTCAGGATGTGTCCTCCAAAACCGTTTATCTACCGTAGACTCGGAGTATTTTATGATTTCTGAAGCACCTTATCATCTAACATTTTGTTTGAAGCTCCCAAGAATCCAATAAGGTGGATAAGTGAGGTGTTTTGACACAGATGAGAAATATGAAGAAGGAATATAAAGAGCTGTCCAAGGTCCACCCAAGGTAATGATAGATTAAGGATGACTATGCTCACCTGGACCATGCAACATTCCAGAGATTCATCACCAGGACTGTATTATGGTAAAAGGGACTTCCCAGGGATCCTCTTCCCTCTGCTAAAAACAGAACCTGATTCTTGGGCACTTAAAAAATTCTATAATATAAATTGGAAACTCTGCTTAGATTTTTAATCTTTGTATAATTTAGATTAATATTCATCTATTGAGCTATGTTAAATTTATCTCTGTCCATCTGCTCCAAGACATTATATACTAATTGGAGATTTGAATGTAAAGAATTTTCATTAAAATTGGGTGTATATTTCAGTTTTGAACTGATTTTGGGGGTAAAAAAGAGAGAAGATAATATTCTTATTTTTATCTAAACTAGTTTAAAGTCTGAAGTGAAGTGATAAGAAAAATTAAAGTAGGCATAAAACTGTATTTTGAATGTCCAAATTAAACCAAGTACAAAGAGAATTTTGCCATCCTATTTGAAACCATTCTGAAAGAACATTTCATTTGAAAGTATTATTTTATCGCATACTGCAGAAACCATGATTAAATATATTTATTTAATTGTAGAGAGATTAGTATATTTTGGAGCCTAAAATATTTTTCAAGTCTAGCCCAGGTTGCTTTTTCTCTAGACATATTATTAAAAGCTCAATTAAAGGGTAGTATAAGTATGACTTATAAATATACCTAGAATAACAAAGATTTTTGTTGTGCAAAATGACTTTTATCTTTTTTTCATAGATTTTTTTTAAAAAACATTACTACAGAGTAAATACGAGAGTGCCTTCAAGAGAAGGTAGCCAGGAAACTTTTAAACATGGAAATTGATGCAAATAAGTTTTTAAATTTATTGGTATACAAATAAAATTAATTCCCATAAATAATATCACTGTGGTGCTTTTTTTTTAGTTTAGTGAGCATGTTTATCTATTTATCCAAGTACATGTGTATATAAATATATGTATTTCTATATTAACTTTTATAAACATGTATATAACTTATGAATTCTTTCCATTTTTCTTATTTTTATCCTACTAAATTATTTCAGCTTACTTAGAAGTTGAATTTCAGTTTGATTCAATGAAATACATTCACATGTCACTTTCAAATTTAGAAAAAAAATATTTCTAAAATATGATTTTATGATTTTCCAGATCTTTTAAATATCCCAAAACCTTTCTAATCTATTATAAATATTTAATTTTTAAGAATGACAAATACTTGATAATGAAGTAGACTCTTACGGAATTTAACATGACATCTAGGCGTGCTCTATATTTCAGGTTCATTTCCACATTTATCCTGAAAACTTCATGTCTTGTGGGAATGAGTCCATGGTTTAACATTGATTATTGACCCTAAAAAGTTGCATATTCTTCTCTCACACTTCTGCCTACTTGAAAAGTGAAATAACCTCCAAACTAAAAGGGCTTTGTGAGACACAGTGGATCAAATAATGGTATTCCAACTTTTGCCTCCAAAAGATGTATATTCATCTCCTTTGCAGAATGCACTTAATTAATTTCTAAATTGCATTTAACTCATTGTTAAAAATTTCCAGAGTTCTAACTATTCCACCATAGCTGAAAAGCCTGAGTCCATTTCTACTTGTGAGATGCATGAAAGTCCAAACAGAAGTTCAACTCTGTGGACATGTCATTGCATGGGGTAAATAAGCTGTCTCACTTGAATGGAAGGGATTAGAAAGCTGACTTAAGCAAGGCAGACATACAGATGGGAAAACATTGAGTCTACAGCTTTGTGTCCAGAATACAGAGCAAATTATGGAAAGATGTGAACTCCAAGCTGCACAGGCAGCTCCTATTTTAGACAGCTGTTGCCCTCGTAGACTTTCTCCTGGGCTAGTGTTGGTCATTGCCTGCACATTTCCTGAGAAGACAGTCCATGTTCCTGGCTGCCCTAACTTCCCAGGCTCTCCACTGCATTTTGGATTTTACTCTCACATCTTCAGCCACTCCACCTCCACCCCCAAATTACACTGCCTACATTTCCTGACCTTTTTCTGAAATCTGGATAGAAGCTTCCTTCACACGATAGTTCTTGCATTGTGCAATCCCTTAATGCCACCAACTTGAGCCTGCTGTCATCTTGACAAATAACCAGGCCCTCTTGGGTCATAGCCACAGCTCCTTGGAATGTCTAGATGACCGAATTCCAGGAAAGTCATATCTAGTTTTCACCTTTGAACCACAGATTGTGTTGCTGGCTCCTGACATACCACTGAAGAATCTTTGCTATTGTAAGGATGACAAGTGTCTTCTTTCAATGATAATCATTTCAATAGCCAAGTTTTATAGGCATAAAATTAGAGGCCCCTACATTATAGATCTTTCTTTTCTGGATAACTTTAGAATGTTTCTAGTTATTTCACTATGCTTTTTGGTCCTGATTTTCAGAGTAGCCTTAGTTAAAGGTAGCAAACTGTATCCATGCCATAACCTCAAAGTTGCCTTAGAATTTCCCTCATCAGATTAATTAGTATACTGCCCTCAGTTCAGTTGCTCACAGTTTTCAGGACATGGAAAACAAAGAAATTTTCAGCCAGAGTGTAACACATATATTCTCTAGTCCAATGGAGTCTTTTACCCGCAGAAACCCTTTGAGGCATTCCTTCACCATGTGTGTTTCTATCAGAAAACTGATCTTCTGAGCTCTGACCAGAAATTTGCATCAAGCTCAACTCAGAAATTATCAAATTCCAGGTTTCTTTACCCAGTGTCATAAAATCTTTCCAAATTTCTCCCTCAGTCCAGTTCCAGAGGCTTCTGAACCCCACAAACTCGTGTAGTCACAGTAATGATCCCACTTCTCATACCAAAATTTGTCTCAGTTCTTTCCTCATTATTGAGACAAAATATTATTTCCAAAATGAAAAGCAAAGAAGCTTGTTTTGGTTCATAGATTTTAGAATATCCAAACCATATTGGGCTGGCACCAATACAAGGCCCATATGGTAGATGGGCTGTCAGAGGGTAGCTGCTCAGTTTGGTAGACAGGAACCAAAGAGAGAAGTGAGAAGGAGAGGGAAATATACTGTTCAAAGTCAGGGCCTTGGTGGCCACTATCAATCAGGCCTCGATACCCAAAGACAAGTTAATTACAAGTTCATCAGATTAAGAATTCTTTGTTGAGTATAACACTCTGACAATCCAATCACCTTCTACACCATGAAGCCTTCCAAGAACACTTCTAATCCAAACCATGGGTGGAAGAAATATTTAAATGATAAGACTCATTGGTTCATTTTCTATTATTTGGTATCAAACTCAAGAGAATGAGTAAATATGTATATATATTAATTATATATAATATGCTGTATATTATATATTATATATTGGATATTAGATATCAATTATATATAACATGCATTTAATTCTAAGAAAGTAATTTTTCCATAAATTTCCAGTTAAAATGTTATATTTAATGAAAAGCCCACTAATAAACATAAAAATCTAAGGACCCTAGGTAAAGATAGGATATTTTGCTTATGTACTGTGTTCCCAAAATTCACAAAAATTGTCAAAAATGTGATAAATACATAATACATTTAAAAGAGATAATGGAAAAATGTATGATTTTTATGAAGAATTTAAAAAAAATTAATTGGAGCTTGTTTAAATTTTATTTGGAAAGATATTTAAAATACATTTGATTTTAGTTTATGATTAAGACTAGGACAAAATATAGAAGATATTACTTATTTTTTGAAAACTGAATGCAAGGCAAGCAATACTTGTTTTTTGAAGAATGCTGAGCCAATTTATAGGCATTTATAAATTTTCTGTTCCTTATAATGAGAAACCATAAGGGAATAAATAAAAGCTTATATGGTTTTCTGTTTAACATCTAAGTATCAAACACATAATAGAATATAAAGTTGGAATATATTTTTCCAGTTGTTGAAGTAGTGTTTATTTTTGTGTCATTATAGGTTCTGTATAAAGAAATATACTGAAGCTTTTTTTTTTTTCATTTCTCATAGGTAGATATGGCTTTTAAAAACTAAACTGACAAAAATGTGTAAAACATATTTCCTGCTACTCTAATCTATTTGCTTCAGGCAGAGTGCTTGCAAGTTTGGTATACTGAAACTCCAAGCTTACCAAATGCTTTCTTTATTATTGAGCCATCATCTAATAATTGATTAAAATTCATGATAAAATTAAATTTAAAGATAGTTGATGCTCTTTTGTATAAAGAAATATTATCAGAAATTTTCTTCTTAAATAATCACTTTGCAGATAAAATCCTTTTTCCCCCCCTGAAAAATAGGTATAAAGAACAAACTGAATTGTTCAAAGGTTGAATTTGAAATTCAAATCATAGGAGCAAATGGTTCACATTAGCACAAATATTTATACAGGTTACATATATATATATATGTGTGTCTTGGTTCAGGCTGTTACATCAAAGCACTATATTCCGGATGGATCATAAACAATAGAAACTAAATTCTCCCAGTTAGGGAGAATCAAAGTGTAAGAAGAGCTTTTAGCCACACCAGGTTCCCGTGAAGGCTCTTGTCCAGGTTGCAGGCTGTGAATTTTGATTATTTCCCTACATGTTTGAAAGAGACTGATAAAATTGCCTGAGGTTTTTTTTCAGTAAGAGCATCAACTCAATTTGCAAAGGATACACACTCCGGATGAAATCACTTCACATAAGGCTTCTTCCTCCATATGAAGGAAGCAGAGGAGAAGCTATATGTGTGTATCTGTTTGTAAGCTTATATAGATGTATGTGTGTAAATATGTACACAGTTATACTTATCAGTTGTAATTGCTGATTTTACAATATATTTTAATAAATTTAGTTTTTGAGTATATTTGTCCTTATTACACAATACATGAACAAACCCCAGGAATTTAGCTCAGTGGTAGAACTCTCTCCTTGTAAATGCAAGGTCCTGAGTTCAACCCCTGGTATCACAGAAAGAAAAACAAACAGACAAAAAAATAAAATAAAGGAACAGAAAAAAATATGAATTGATGATTCACCTGAATGTTTGACTCAGAATTTCTACATAAAATAATGAAAACTTGATCAGGTTGTATTTGTCAGCAAATATAGCCTCTCAAGATGAGTCCTAAGGAGCATACACATTTTTCAATAAACAGTCCCTGGGAGAAAATGCATGCAACAAGCAAATATCAGTGATGGGATAAAACAAACTTTTTTGATGCTGACTAGAGGCCAGCTAGATTTTTGGTAGCAAATTCACGGCTTTCTTTTCCTGCTGTACTTGAAAAAATTCATGGCTTTCTTTTCCCACTTATCTAACTATCAAGATGTGTAGAATAAATGAATAAATGAATTAGAAAAGGCTAAGAAGAAATTCTGGAACCTCCTCAGAACTACAGAGAAGCCCAATTTCCATGATGTTATATTTTTTCTGAATGCAATGACTGGAGCTTTGGTATGGATCTTGAATATGTAGGACCTGGCTGCACCCTTCTTTCTAACATTAGGAATCTTACTGGGGACACAACTTCTCAGATTTTCCTACCTATTTGGAATAGCAAAGGAAATAGTGTTTAGAGCTTTGCTTATGCAACATTTCTTTCTGCAAGTGCATCTTTCATATTACCAAAATAAAGTGCACAATGTACAGTTTGCTTTTGGAAGAAATGCTTTCCTCCCCTCCGCACTGCAGAACACCAAGCACGTTCTGTGTTAGTTTAGTTTAAAATGAAGTCTAACTGACTAGGTTTATATTATATTGGTGGTAGTCTGTGTGTGTAATATATTTATATTCATAGCACAAAAACAGTTATTAAGGAGTCATATATTCTGTCTTTTTGAAAACTAATCTTATTTAATTCCCAATATTTGCTGTTTACATTACTGCAAAATGAGCAAGAAAAGATAAGATTGATAAAGAATCCCAAGGAAATAAATATCCAAGAAACAATGAAACCATTATTACCAAGAAAATGTCAGTTTATAGTACTTCTGTTGTATTCTTATTGCAAATTTGCAGCAAAAATATTCACACTGTTAATAACCATGCCTTTCAAGTAAGGCTCAAATAATAATATAGAAAATAAAGGAAATAAAAATTTAGTCTTCCATACATTGCATTTTTATCTACATTCTGTTTGAGGCCATCTTCTCCTTTGTGCATAACTAAGTAAATAAAATACAACTAAATTCTCTTTCTCCTTTTGGTTAACAATTAAATGACTTTCTATCTCCATTGCATTCTTCCATTAGTCTTAATATCTTTCTTTAGAACTTTATCATAATTATATATTATTTTTTATCAATTCACTTTTTTCCTCTATCTTCATTGTATTTTATTTAGCTTTTTGAATGTTAAGAATTATATATCTTCTTGAAAGGTAAAATTCATACTATCTCCAACATCTCTTTTTCTACTTTGGCTTATAGTAGTATGTGTGTTATCAGGATATCCAAATTATAATATTGTAATTTAATGTCCAAAAAATGTTATATGTAAAACTATATTTTCTTTATCCAGTCATCCAGTGATGGATTAGTTTCTTCAAACATCAAGTATATTGAATATACTGCTATGCACAAGATAGTGATTAAGTTCTTTTCAAAAAATATTGTATTCATGAGTATTGTAGATTTTTCTATTATTTTTCCATAAATGTTATAGCTTGAAGTATTAAGTTTATGTTTTAATCTAATTTGTGTTTGTATTGCTTTGTCTTAATTAAACTATATTATAATTCACAATATATTTTATAGTCGAAAGAGCTGTCCACATCTTTGCCTTTTTTTTTTCCTGATGTTCTGTTTGATGTATATTATGTTCTTTGACAAGGCTTAGGATTGCTTTTTCATTTCTGTAAATGGTGTCACTTCAATTATCATAAGAATTACACTCAATCTGTAGTTTGTAGATTACAGGCACTTAACAATAATAAATATTTCCAAACTCCTAAACATTTGTAAGTTTGTTTTTCCAATTAGAATTAAATAAAAATTTAATATCTGTAGAAAACTCCACAATTATGTAGGCTTGATAAACATGAAAATAAAAACACAAAATATAAAAATCTATGGCTTGTCTTAGTGGTAATAAGAGATTACAGTGATGATCACCTAGAGTAAAAAAGAAATTTCTCAGACAATAAAACTTAAACAAACAAGGAAAGGAAGAACAATATAAACCCAGAATTGAGCAGAAAGAAAATAATCAAATTTTATTTATAGTAAAAATAAAGAGAATAGAGAAAATTTTATAGTTAACTGAGTTACATTTTTGAAAGGAGAAATAAAATTTGTATTTATTTAATTTAACTAATAAGCAGAATAAAGAAGTCTCGACCAAGAAAGAGCGGAAATAGCATAGGAGATATTACACCTGGTAGTTTAGATATAAATGAGATTTTCTGAAATTCCCATGAACAATGGAATACCAACAAATTAGATTAAGTAATAAATGCATTTCTATAAATACATCAACATTTACTGTGATTTGGTTGTTTGAAATTTTATTGTTATTTCTGTGTATTTATTAATTTTTCCATTCTTTTCTGATATTGACTTTTTATTTAACTGTAATTGTAAGAAAATTTGGTATGTTTATTTTTTTTTCTTCATAAAATTGTTAAATTTGTTTAAGGGCCTAACATGATACAGCCTTAAGAATCCCTTGTGTGCTGTTTGTATACGTATTTCGTGGCCCTCATGTTCATTCGATTTTCTGTTTTATTGTTGCAAAAGTGTAGTGCCTTATAATGTACTGATTCGATATATATGTTTATGTATACCAATATATACCTATACATAACATATTATAATGTAATATGATACCTATATATAATGTGTGTATATATAATGTATATATGTAATATAATGCATATATATTTGTGTATGTATGTATGTATGTATGTATGTATGTATATTTTTCAAATCTATCGGTAAGGTATATACTAATATAGGGTGAATAACGAAGTATAATCGTTATATCTTTCTAGATAATCGATTTCATGTTTCTATGAAGTTATTTTCTGTGCCTTTTTTGTTTGCAGTTTTGCATGCAATCTATTTGACTGTATAAATATAGATATCTATACTCCTTTCTCTACTACTTGAATAGAATATCATTTCCAAGCCTTCATTCTCTAAATATTTGTACTTTAAAATCTCAGGTTACTCTCTATTAAAAACTGTACACTTCTATGACTTTCTAAAATTCTCTCATCTATTCTAGGAATTTTATTGCAAACATTTAAAATTGATTATTAATATAAAATTTATTATTTTGCTTTTTATTTTTAATTAATTTATTGATACATTTATATATACATTATGGTCACTTTCAAAATTTAGAATTTGTACTTGTACATGACCCATCTTGATTTTTATTTTTTCCCATACTCCTGCCCTCCCATAACTTACCATCCCCAAAGGGAAAAGGGAGGGTAGGGGTTAGAAAAGAGGTAAAGAAAACATTTGATGGTAAACAATGCTCATTTAATCTTCTCGGTTTGACTTTTAGCTCTTACATTTTTGTATATTCTTTCTTTCCTTAATCCTTCAAGTTTTGTTATTTTTTATTCAAAACCCCCTTTCTTTTTATTGTGTATGATTTATATTCATATATTTCCTATAGACCAAGAGATTTTCTTAAAATATATGTTTAAAGTTACTTGTCATTCTAATTGTACAAAACTGTGTTTTTAATAATTCTAAAATATCTATTAATAATATAATAATTTGCATTTATTTGTATGTGTATCTATTTACATATTTTATAGCCATTTTTAATAGATCTGTCCTTTAACTCATGTACTAAAATGGATTTACATACCACCTTTTCAGTAATACAGTATTCCATATTGGCTTATGGTTTCACTTTTCTCAGTGAGTATCACCTTGCTTCTTGTCATCGATTTGTGGTTTCTGTTCAAGAAACAGTGTAATACACTTTTTTAAAAATTGTAGTACTCTTTACAAAGCACAACTAGTCTAGATAAACAGTTTTGCTGTGTATTTGTTCTGCTGGCCCAGCTGGAGATCTTGGGGTCTCATAAATCTTAGTACTTGTTCAAATTACTGTCTTTTTTCTTAGAGATCCTATATATCTACAGTAAGTTAGATCTAATTGACACTAATCAACTATGTCCCATATTTCCCTCTCTTAGTGGACCTGCACTGGATTATCCTTTTACCTGCCACCTGGGGAGTAAGGGGAGTAAATGGGGAGTAAGGGTTGTGGTGAGTGTCTGCTCTCCTTCAGGTTGATCTCCTGTTTAATGTAGTCCCCAGGCATCTAGAGTATAGGGGAAACCTCCAGTGCTCTGAGAAAGTCCAGGCATAAGCACAGTCCTTAGGTAGAAGAGGCAGTTGAATGTTGCACACATGAATCATTCCCTTCACTCCGGAGGGAGAGAGATGGAGATGTCCTAGTCCCATGTGCTGCGTGTAGGGAGATGGTGATCTGAAGGGACTTAACTTACTAGTTCCAGAATGGCTGGTTTTGTGCTATTCCAGAATTAAAGAACTTCTCAAATACATCTTACATTTCTTTAAGGTAAAGAATCAATGTATTCTTGTTGACTGAAGCAGAAGAGGCTGATCAACAGTTTGATCATTCTTTAACTGTCCTGCTTTGTATGAAATGTACCATGTGATCAGGTGTTATTTTTCTCCTTGTTGAATACTCTGTAGCTTCTATTTTTTTAAAGTAATGAGAGGTGCTTCTATTTCTTTTCATCTTGGTCACTTTAATTCTTAAGTAAGTTATTCTTCTTTTCTGACTTTGTAATCAGTTTTGATAAAAGTGGAATAATAACTTGAAATAATAATTCCTATTTTAAATGATATCTTTGATTTCTAAAAGCTTCCACTAAGAGAGGAGCTGATCCCCTTCATTTGTTTTTCATGACTTATGAGAAATTTATTTTATTGAATTACTTGGAGTACTTTAGTTACGTTATTGCCCTTTTTATTTTGAGCTATATTTCAATGTTTTTTTATGTTACAGCATTTCATGGTATATATATTTTATTTGTAAAACAAATACACTTTGATTTATATTCATGTTTTTCCTATAGACCGAGAGATTTTCTTAAAATAAAAGCAAATATATGTAAAACAGCACTTCACAAAACTGCTATTTTCCTCTATGCTTTTCTAAAATATCAGACACATTCAAAGCAATAGTGTGTAGAGGGTACACTGTAACTAAGAAGTATGTGATTGTAAGAGCCATGGTAAATAAAACATTTGTTTTTATTGGCTATGAGTTTTCTAATATTATATCAGCCATGTTTTAAACACAAAAGTTAAAAATTGAACTGTATATAAATATGTGTGTCTGTGTAATGGGTCCATATATACTTATCTTTGTATGAAGTGTTGTCTGCTTCATTTCTTCAGTCATTTTTCAGAACTTTGTAGACAGTTTTCACCATTTTATTTCAGAAAGTAAGAAAAACTATCAATTTGTAAAATCATGTACGTCGGTTTTATAGTACAGCTCCCAAGTAGGTTAGAAATTTTCCACTATCCTTTCTGATTCTATTTCAATACATTTTTAAAATTTTACTTTGATATTAATTACTTTTTGACTCTGCCTATTGCAATGGCATTGTATTACATTTTAAATTATCTGATAAAATATTAATCTACTAATCTATGTAAAGTTCCCAAGAAATCATCTTAAAATACTGGGTGAAATTTATGAAATCAAATAAATAATCCTATCCCTTAGGAGTACATTTAGAAAGCATTTTTCATTAGAGTTACTGAAATGTGAATGAGTTAGTGGAAGACTGTATGTGAATGTTAAGTAACTCCGAGAACTATATTCATGATTGCCTAAGCATTTATTTCCTTCATATGACCTTGAGCAACTTAGTAAGATACTTGATTTGCTAATAAATGCATTATTGATTTCAATGATGTAACTAAATACAAACATTCCCAACATAGTTAAAACAAATAATGTTTATGAGTATGTTGGTCTATTTGAAAACATCAAGGAAAACAATAACTCACACTACTCAGTTGTTATTACAATATGGACTTCTGTTAGCAGCAGTAATTCAGAGGGTATGGGCATATAGGTACATACTCATTTTGACAATAAATAAATTTAAAGAGACAATACACTAACTTAAAAGTCAGCATGAATGAAGATAATATTTGAAAGGTTACATTGACTAAAGAAAAGAAGAATTTATCTGAGCGTAGGACACCAAACAATTGTTTTTTGTTTTTTTGTTTTTTTTTTTTTTTTGTCTTATCTTTTGTTTGGTGTTTTTGACAGTCAAAGGGGAGCTGGCAGTGGCATCTGGAGGTTCAGGGCTTAGTCTGGAGAACGCACACTGGCATTACACTGTGCGGAAAAATTCTAGAGGCAGTAGGACATATGGAGAGGATTTTTGACTGATCAGTAGGTATGGATTGAAATTTGGCAACTCGACATTGAGAATGCTTTGGGTTTTATAACCTACTTTTAGTATTTATAAGTTTAAAGGTAAAAAATATCTTGAAACTATTAAAACAAGCATGTGCACATTGTGCTTTCAAAACTTGGCTATCATTTATGTCATGTCCACTTACCAATGTATTAATTAATTTTGCTTTTTTTTCAGATGAAGTATTTCTACATAGTTTAGGCTAGCACTGAATATACTGTATAGCTCAGGCTGGCCTGAAGTTGGCGGAATCATTGTACTTCAGCCCCCTGACTGCTGGGCTCACAGGCATGCACTATCCTACCTGGTGAATACAAACATTTTAAAACCTCACTTTCTGTGTACCTTGTTTACTAAAGCATATACCCAGGTATTTCTAGTACAGAACACATTGAACTGTTAAACTATTATCAGAATACAAGTATTTTCTCTTATAAATTCTTCACAAAGTTGTCATTTCTTCTAAGGAATGTAGACCATCCTTCACTTACAATACACAAAGAAGAAATATCTGTTCTTTTTCTAACGGGGACCTTTTCTGATTTATGCAAAAAAGAAAATAGAGTCCCAAGCCTAGAAGGTAAAACTTGTTTCATAAGTATTTGGTGAATAAATGGAATGAATACATGAATTAATTCAAAATGTTTGTGTATGATGATCTGGCATGTATATAGAGTACATTTATGCTTTAAGCACTCCGTAACTCTTATGTCCAGTGTATTTCAACAACCTTTAACAATGTCACATCTTATAGCTTACTACAATGTGAAACTGATGTAAAGTCACTGTCATTTAATCAAAAAATAGCTTTCGTGAAAATGAACTGAATAATCATGCCTTGACATTACTTTCTCACTATGATGTAATAAAAGTTGCTTTCCTATTTTCATTCAGATCTTTATTTTTAGGAACTAATATTTACTAGAATGAAACAATGCAATTAAATAATTTCTCTACGAATAGAAGTAATAATAAACATTCTCACATAAAAATATGCTATTGAAATCTATAAGTGGCTTACTCAAATTTAATGCATATGTTCACAAATAATGATGTTGAGAGAATTAAGTTGGTAAATGTCACTTGCATTGCTATAGTCCTAACTTGTAGACACAATGGCTGCCCTGCCTTACACAAGAGAGGGATGAGAAGACACTCTAAGGCAATTTCCAGTACTCTGCTTTCCTAACTATAAGGCATGATTTTGATGATAAATCCATTGGAGTCTGGGCTAGGAGTAATTATTAATATATGGAATCAAACACTGCTAAGGATGTAACAATATGAATTTTTATTAACTACAGGACATCATATATTTCAGAGTAGAATTTCTGGATTACAGATGTAAAATCCTCTATTTAATTTTAGGGTATTTTGATTCTTCTTATTTTGAGGGTACATTTTTATATCTTCAATGAGAACAATAATTTCATTCTGATGAGTTATTTGACAGAATGTAGTGATAAAGAGGAAGCTTCTAATTAAGGAAGTATAGTCAGAGTCTAATTACCAAGAGCTATTACTATTATTAGATTTATCATAACAATATAAGGAAATATAATATTTATTTCATGTCTCTGAATGCCATGTCTTATCTTATTTGTTCTTCTAATATCTCAACATCTAATTAATTCTTTTTAAAGAAACAATCTCAGGATGACTGAGAAGCTTTTCAATGGCTATATTAGGTAATGTAAAATTCAAGCATTTCTGTTATTACATCATTGTTTTCCCTCTAGTCATTTACTTTTCTATAAGTGGTGTTTAATCATATGTTCATTCATGTCTTCACTCATTTCTTTCTGTGTTTGGATAATCCATTCACATTATATATGCTAGAAATTTATTCTTCTGTGGGTTTCGTATGTGGTTTTCACCTTTTCTGGACTTCATATTTATTTCCATAATGTAAAATAAAATTAATTTTATGTTTTTCATTTATTTTTGTTCCTTTACTAAAAATACATTAAATTTAGAAAAAAAGTTATAATAGGACAGCAGATAGAATAGTTTTGATATTTATTTCTTTAATTCACTATTTCATCAGTCTCTCATTGGTTCCTGTAGTGAGGGGTTCATACCAGATGGATGTGTTATTTGAGTGACATGGAGACCCAGAGCTTAGGGAGACTGGTGTCACATGGTTGACTACTTTCTGCATGAGCAGCCTTGCTTTTCTCGTTTGAGAATCCACTGATCATGTTATACTAGGCCAGACATTCAGCTATGTTTTCTGATTTAGTTCCAGGACACTACTGAAATTAGTCTCTGCTCTTCACCAAGTGTGAGCATTTACAGATTGAATCTCTGAAGGGTGTATTAATAAAAATCAAATCAAGTTTATTCATAGATAATTGAATCATTCACTCCAAAAATGACAAACATTTTAACAATATATACTTTACAAAAAAGTGAAAATCACTTTTATACAATTATTATTCTAATGTGTAGTAAATATTAATGCATATTGAGGCCAATTTTGAAAAAATGTATTAAAATTCTTTATACTTAAATATATTTAAGACTCATCATTCATAATATTGATTCAAATTTTCTCATTTGATAATTATCTTCAAACTATACATCTCAATATGATCGCCATAGGCACATTTTTACTGGACAATTGAAATATATCTAATAGAATGGAGAAAGTGTTTAATATTAGTTTCATTAATTTAAATTTATAAAATTTTTGATTTGTAAACTGAAGTAATATGAAGTTTATTTTGAAAACAAAACCTTTTAAAAAATTATGTTTTATCAAAACAATGTTCAAATTGAAATATGTTATAAATCAAGAATATGTATGGATTTTGAAGACTTCGAAAAATAATATGAGTTGGTACACTTCAGTTGGGTCACCACTCATAGTAACTGACAGTGGAAATGAAAATGTTTAAACATGATTCCTCAACTATAGTAGCACAACTAATTTTATCTCTTTTATCCTATGATGAGTCTTATAGAAATGACAACTTTAAAATGCAGCTTGCTTTACCTTCTTATCCAACAAAACTGGTCTAGTAAACACATCATCAGTGATGTAAACAGTCACTGATAAACCACCTTTGAAGTTGATGCAGCCAAACTCTTAAGATAGAGCTGAGCAGTTACATACTTTAATGATTTCAGGGGAAAATATGAACTATTTCTAGTATAGTTGTTCATTTTTACAAATCAGATTTCTGTAGTGTTTAGAAAGTTATGAATTAAGAATGCTTTCCTTGGGGCCGGGGAATTAGCTCAGTGGTTCTGGCGCCTGTTTTGTAAGCACAAGGACCTGGGTTAGACTCTCAGTAACCACATACAATACTGGGCGAGGAGACACACTCAGCAGCAATCAGTACCACATACCACAGTGCTGGGTGTGGTGGCTCACATTGTAATCCCAGCATTCGGGAGGCAGAGGCAGGAGGATTGCTGTGATGTGAGTTGGAGGCTGAGCTCAGGGCCAGCCTGAACCACAAAGCGAGACCCTGTCTCAAATAAATAAATAAATAAATAAATAAATAAATAAATAAATAAATAAATAAATACAAAAAATAAAGAATACTTTCCTTGTCATGTGAGGTGATCTTTCTCTCATTATATGCATGATGAGTAACCCAAACATGGTAATCAAGGTCGACGGTCTCTCAATATTCATATTGTCTGGCTATAGAACTACAAATGCCCCAAGAGATGCACAAATTAGGCAGCTTTCAGGTCACATGATAAAAGAGCCACTTTTAAGTAACTGTAATTATATCTGTATTTTACTGCATATAAGAAACAACATGTCTAAGCTTGTTCAGAGCATATATTCATTCAAATTCACAATAAATGTGAGATATTTTATTGAATATAAATGTAAAGAAACAAAAAGGACATTCTCTTGTGAAATTAATATTAATTTTGAATATTTTTTATTTCTTTTTATTATTTTCTGGGTTTTTTTGAGACACGGTCTCATTTTATAGCAATATTTTTATTTAAAGTCTTTATTTAGTGTGTTTTTATATTAATTTTTCATTAAGTAAGTTTATTGGTACAGTTTAGATATACATTCATCATATGGGATTCATACATTTCCGTGATATTATGGGAAATTCTACATACATTCTCACAGCAGAAGAAAGTAGGAGACATTCTGAAGCACTTTTTGTCTCCATTCTTCTAAAGTATTCTACTTTTGCCCTTTTTTGTTTGTTTGTTTTATTTGGACTTTCATTAGTCCGTGGTTGCAGAACATAACGATTATACTCACTGTAGGGGACTGATACATGTGTATAATATCACTTAAATTGCCACCTTACCCTACCTTCAATTCCCCTTATATTTTTGCAGCATCTTATAAGATGTTATAAAGTTAATTACCATATGTAAAGGCTGAAAACCAGATTAATAGCCTAAAAAATATAAAATATGTAAGACAATTGTATTGTCCAGGTTCACTTTTAGATGTCCTGTCCACAATAGAACACAGTACCTTTCCTCTTTTTTCTATCATCTGTTTTTTATTTCATATATATCATACATATAATTTATAATATATGTGTAAACATGTATATACATAGGCATACATATATAAAACATATATATTGTATTTACATATATATGTATTACATATATATGCAGTTACATACTTTAATGATTTCAGGGGAATAAATAAACTATTTCCTAGTCTAGTAGTTTCTTGTGACAAATCAGATTTCTGTAGGGTTTAGAAAGTTATGAACTAAGAATGCTTTCCTTGTCATGTGAGGTGATACAGATAGATAGATAGATAGATGATAGATAGATAGATACAGATATAGATAGATAGATAGATAGATAGATAGATGATAGATAGATTTAAATAGGTATAGTTTTTCATGCAAATGATCTTCCATGCATCCCTGATCTTACTGAGTGATTGTCAGCACTTTGAAAGTTTATGAAACTGCATAAACTACACTCTTTTTCCGTCTCTATTAGCAAGAAAGTGAAACATAGATCATCTCTTCATTATTTTGCAAAGCCCAAGACCCTGGTTAGTGTTGGGATTCTCAGAAGCCTGCCAGCTTAGCAAAATAGGTCCCATGATCCTCTTGCAGGCACAGTGTTTGTCAGGAAAGTTTTAGAAATTATTTGAAATCAGCCTTGTGGGAGAGATTGCTGAGGAGTGGGGCTTAGTGCTTTAGATCAGGATTATCTAGAACAACCCGGGGCAGCTCTTAGATCTTTCACTAAGTCTCTTGACCTTTGTATTCTCTTCTGCATTTGTCAAAAACTACTGACGTACAGAAATTCTCTACTCAATAAATATCAGTACTCCATGATATAGGTCATTTGGTGTTCTCTGGATTTCTTGATTAAATTGTCCAAGTTGCTTTTAAATATTAAATTGCATATAAAAGCACAACATCATTTAATTTAATCTAATAAGTAGTATAACTAGTATATAAATAACTACAGCTTCTGACAAGTCCCAGTATAAATACTGTTTGAAAGGATGTGAAGAAACTAGAACCCATCTGCATGCGGATGAGAATGTGAGATGTACCAAGGAAAACCATATGGAAATTTTTCAGACAAGTAAAAATAGATACGTGATATGATCCCACTTTCACTTCTCTGGATATATCAAAAGGCGCTGAAATCAGTCTTTAAATGGCACCAGAGTTCTCACGTTCAGTGCTATATTATTCACAAGACATGGAAGGCACTGAACACCCAGCAGGAAAGAGTGAAGAAAGAAAATGTGGGGTACAGATCCTTCCATGCTTATATGGAATTAATTTATAATAAGGTCACCATTACTAAAATACTGTTGAGTTAAAATTACTTTTAGTTTACCTATCCTGGCACCCTAACATAGCTAGGCAAAACTGTACTATGTACAGCATCCAGTGGTAACTCTCAGTCATGAGATTGGATCAAAATTGAGTCTTGCAGAACGTTTGAAGGAATGTTCTACAAAATACACATCTTTATCACATCAGTGAAAGTTGAAGAATTAGAATGTTATACTGTCCTCAGATATTTATGCATTGAAATATTCAGCCTTAACAGAAGCATTTGGATCATATGCAGCAAGAGGAGTAAATATTGACATTATGACAGGTGAGCAAACCTAACTATTGAAGAGCAAATACTATGTGGCCTCACAAAAGGTATCTAGCATGGTCCAAGTCAACAAAAAGAGAGTAGAATGTCTACGGGACTCATCAGGGCCAAGGACAGGATAAATGGAGGAATTATGCTTTGTGTATAACACTTTAGTAGCATAAAATGAATTATTCTTATGTTTTCTTTGCAGCAGTTGATTTGCAGTTAAAACTCCTGCCTTCTTTAAAATTTCATTTAAGTAGTACTTTTTATGTGAACTATTTTGACCAGAATTATACTTTTTAAAAGAAAAAAAGATTCTGTACATTAATTTTTCTTTTAAAATACTCCTGGGCACTTTATATCATTTATTATTTTTTCCCTGTCATCCTTACTTGACTTTTAATGAAGTTTAATCAAAATATTATGCTCACTATTTCATAGAGCACTCTTGCTAGGTTGTGGTGTACCACAGACATTTTGGTTTCTGTAATTCATTCCTTGTTATAAAGGCACTGTAACCCTTACTCTAAGCATTAAAACTATCACCCTTCCTTCATAGAGTTTATAGGTTTTCATGTTATTTACCAAGTTCACAATGTATTTCTATCACTAAAAATTACATTTTATAATTATGTGACTTGCAACTTCTTTCAATAAAGTATCACTTTTCACTGGTCTTTAGGAGCAAAATAGATCTATAAAGCACGCTGGCAAAGTAGAAAACTCAGTACATATGCAGATGACACTGTGACGCTATAGCAAGTTCTGACACTTTATCCGCAAAATCTATTCTGAATTCTCACAGACAACAGAGCTCTCTAGAAAACTGAAATGACAGAAAGAAAACATACTGTATATTCCACCTATTAATGGATCTAAAGAGTGTTTTAGCCATTTCCAAGTAAAGAAGGGATTCCGTCAGCATTTGAAAGCTCTGAAAAACATTCCTGGAAAAAGAAACATGTTTCTTTGATATTTGCTCAACATGTTCCCACAACATATGGACAGCTACAAATTATGCCTTTGCTTTAACTTTTAAAGCACTTAAATGACGGATGTTTAGATATAATTTTCATTTGAACGTTTTGTTTCCTAAATGGACTCAACACTGCTAACTCAGAACATCCAAACATTAAAAAAAAAAAAAGATGGATATAAAATATCTTCTGTTATGCCACAAAATTTAAGATACAAGACCTCTTTAGTACATTAGCTGCAACATAGGAAAGGTTAATGTTACTAAATGACAGAAAAGCATATATTTTTAGAAAGAAACTTCAGATTGTGTCTAAAATGGAAAGTAAAAAGCCCCCCTCCCACATCACCCACTTTCCCAAGAAAGGTCCTGCTGCTCCAACATAATTATGAAAAAAAAAATGTTTCTGCTTGGGTAGAAAACAATGGTCACTACAGCTTTGACTGACAGGAAGTGAGTAACATGGAAAGGAAATGAAAAATAAAAGATTACTGTTTACGAATGTGTTCATAGCAGAGAAAAACATAGACCATAAGTATAATACAACCTACGGCATAGTAATACACACATGAATGACATTTGACTTTAAACACTGAGTTAAATTAGAACTGTTTTGGGTGATTTGTTTCCAGTGTTTCATCCTGGTAAAACTGAAAGAGAGGCCTAACGACTTTGCTGAAAGGCCCTGCTGATCCAATTCCTATTCATGTCCACTTTCATGCAAGAAAGTGCTAAGGAACCTATGCATGCATGCCACTGTGGCCTTTTGTATCACTAAAACCTTTGTCATTATTGTTATAACAGGAGTAAAGGATGATACTTTTCTGGCTTCTTTTCCCCTTTTATATAAACCATTTCTGCTGGCCATCAAATATGTCACAATGTACTAGTATACCTGACCTCACCTGTAGAAAAAGCTAAAGTGATTCCTTCTCTGTACATTGAAAGCAAATATCTTCCGTGAATCAGCCCATTACTTTATTATTTGAAAACACTATTCACAAGAAGAGAAACAAAGACCCCTGCAGTAATTTTCTTCATGTGACCCATGCTTACTGCATCCTCTGCAGTGCCATCTAGGACCTCCTTCAGTTTCCTTATATAAATCCCAATTTTTACATAAAGAACTAGAAGAAAATCCTACCACATCTGTGATAAAACAGAAGTTACTGTCTAAATTCTCTGATGATGTTTTCTGAAAGACTGTAGAGTCTTGTCCACAGACACTTTTTACATTATCTACTACCTGACTAATGATTTGGGTATTTCCATTAACTTCATGCTGTTTTTCATTTTATGACCCTTAACTTGGTTAATTTGGGGAATGAATGAATATGAATGACATGTTTCTTTTGATGTACTTTAGTGTTCAATAGAGGATACACTGACTTGTAAAAATTTCAGTGTTGTCAGTCTTTCAACATATATATGTGTCTGTTTCATCTCTCATATTTTTTATGAATCTAATAGAACCTAACTTATAGATTCTGAACAAAATAACTAAAAATATTTCCTTATATCTCAGTGGGTGTGCCTTGCTAAATATTTTTTCACCTCAAAGGTAGTCCATTTTCTGCTGTAACTTTCTTTTGCATGGTGCCAAGGTTGAACTCAGGACCTTATGCTTTCCCAGCAGACTACAGCCCCCCCCCCCCCGAGCTACAACCTTGGCCCTGCTATAGCTGATTTTGATTTTGACTCATTTGTTGAATGGGCAGGGTCTACTGTAATCTATAGACCTCAATTATTTTTTGAGTTTTAAAGACAACTATATAGGAAGATGTCTATCCTCTCTGAATACTGTCGTTTCTTTTCCTCCTTCTCTTCCTCTTCCTCCTGCTCCTGCGCTTCATCTTCCTCCACCTCTTTCCTTTGGCATTTCTGTTAAGTACAAAACATTTTCTAAGACTGAACATAGCTCATTGAAAATTGAATTAGTACGAGTAACTAAATCAATACCCTCTATTTTAGTGAGGGTAGGAATACTATAAAGACCAAAAAATTAAGTTAATTACATAGAATAGTAGCAGGTGGCCAGTGACGTGGAAAGCACATAACCAAGAAAGGAGGACTGG
>PVIR01017255.1:0-35204 GCA_004026965.1 Petromus typicus
CTGAATATTTTTTTAAAGTTGAGTACAAATCTTTCCAAGAATATCACAGTCAAATGATATATGAAGTTGATATATACTGTACAATAACTGTTCAGAGAATTAGGAGACTCAACTTACCATCTGTCAGTTGGAAATAAACTTCTCTATAAGCACTGAGATGCCAATAGTAAATTAGAATATAAATTATTTATAGCAACATGAAATGTATTTATCTTTTCACTCTTATAATTGCCTAGTCATATTTTTCTTTTAAATTTTTCCTTATAACTTAATACATTATAGTCTTTATACTTCATAGATAATATTTTTTATATTTATTGCAAAAATTGTCTCATATTGAGTCCAAATGATCATATTTAATGATTTGTCCATACATACTTTTAAATTTATTTTGTTTATCCTTATGCTTGCACTCCTGACAAATCTGTGGTTATCAACTTATTTTAGCCTATATATATCATTTGTTTTTGAGCAATTCTTGAAAATACACATTTGATTTCACTTTGCCCTATCTTTTGATAGTGAGACTTAACCTATTCACATGTATCATTTTGATGAATTTATTCACTCTTAAATCTGCCAGTTTTTTCTTAGTGTTATATAGTTTGCTGTTTTTCACTTTAATTTTTCTAGAGTTGTTTTCCCCTCTCTGTTCATTAGAAAATTATATACTTTACTGTAGGTACTAAGTCATCTGACTCAGCCTCTCTAATTTTCCACTAAAGTCCAATAGAAAAAGTGAAATCCATCCATGACAAACTAATGGAGTGTAGAATATCTGAAGGAGTATCCACAACTACCTGTCATATGATCTGGCTTGAAAACTCTGCCTAGGAATGATCTGTAACTCAGGGAACAGGTTTACAGAGGGAAAGAAACTAGACACTGCGGGCTGCTCTCTCTTCCTCAATAACATAGAACGTCAGACTCTCCATCACTGGACAAATTCAACTGCTAAACATTGGAAACAGCAGTGTAGAAATGAACAGAGAAAGATCAAGGTGCCCACACTGTGGAAGAGCGTTCCTCCCTCACAGGAGGTAAAGTAGACGAAAAATAGATTATCCCTTCCAGCGAACAAAATCACCTCGCCAACAGGACAATACCACAGTATCCTTTATTTAAGACACACATTCGAATTAATAGGCCTTTTATTTATTTAATGAAACTTGTAAGAAAAAGTCACTGTCAATTTTTTAGCATGGCTTTTAGCCATGGGAAACACAGAAGGATGATTTACGGTGTTCTTCTACTGGACTTACTTTTTCAAAAGTGAAGGTAATTTCAAATACATGACCTAGATGTAGGACAACAGAAATGATGTGGCGCCCTAGAGGAGCGGAACGATAGAGGCCACCTTTCTAGGCCCCAAGGGTCTGGTTCCAGACTTCAGAGGTAAGAGCGTGGGGTAAAGCAGGTTGTACTAAAGAACTAGTTTCTTTCACGCCAGGGCATAGCCAGGTTGGGCAGCCTCTGAGTGGAGACAGAGGAGTCGGGTTTTGCTCTTGCTCTAAACCCTAGGGCATGACTGCCAGCATGATCACATGATAGATGGAAGGCACATAGGTTGAGGTTTTTGGAAGAGAACAGAAGAGAAGGGATGGAGGCTGAACGGAGTGAAGCAAGTGTAAGATATCCTGCCTAGGCACGAGCAGTGTTATGTTGTTTCAGATAAACCGCTACTGTGTCAGCTACAGAACTGGTCAAAATGGATGGTTACTAGACATAAAGCTATTTATTCTCATAAGTAAAATTTGCTGGAGAAGCTCATACTCTCAACTTAACAGCAAATAAACTCTAGATACTTTTCTTACAATACCTTTAAAGATAATTGGCTCTCTGCTAAGCAGTGAATGTGATCACTTGATTAAAAAAAGGAAAAAGTGGGCCAAAGATTTAGCTGAAGAGGTACCGCACCTATCTTGGAAAGACAGGGATCCCAGTTCGATCCCTGGTACCACAAACAGAATAAAACAAAAACAAAAAAGCCAAACAAACAAACAACAACAACAACAACAAAAAGAAAAAAGTGCGTTGATTTCTGGCTCCACAGAAATGGAAATGAGAATAATTTAAAAGTTAGCAACTCACTGGTTACCACAGCTCTGAATTTGTGGCAGCGTTTTAAGTTAAAATCAGTGCCAAAAATTAACACACATAGGCGCTGTTAAAATCAACCAACGTTATACTATTGATACTTTGTGGACAATCTGGAAAAACAAAACAAAACAAAACAAAAAAACAAAACAGAACAGCTCTCTGAAGCCTGTGAGTTTTTAGATTTCGTTCAGCAGGTACACCTGTCACCTACTGGGCCTGCTACCTTCCCACGCAGATATGCTTGAGGTGAATCTTGTGGGTAAGAATGGGAAGGTAGCGATTAGGATAAGTGTGGGTTTAAGGTTTACGACTTTATGAGACATACATTTTCTTATTTCTGTGACAGACACACTGGAAAATGAAACCTGAGAGCGACTCTCTATTAATCTGACTCTTTTAAATGGGGTGGGGGGAGTTTGCGACAGAAGAGATAGTTAGGAGTTAATGCAACTGGCCATCCCCCATATGACTGTGAAACTCTGCTCCTTCATAAGCTGTGTGTATTGTATGATCATTTCTTGGTGTCTGTTTGCTCTGTCCAAGGTTTGGTTTCCTTCTGAGGGAGGATCATGCTACTGAACCAAGAGCTCATTCTCCAGTGTCTGTGGAAGATGTTTTAATTAAGCAGTATCTTTAGTTTATCACTGTCTAGAGCTCAGTCTTTCACAAATGAGATAGGGTTCCTTCTATAATGCTTTCCTACGCAGAGTGCAATTGTTTTGCTTCTGTTTTGGAGCTTTTAAAAAACCTTTTAAGAAAGACTAAAATGTTTTCAATGATATCCTAGTATAAAAACAATCAGTTTTCTGCCAGTGAAATCTCATCCATGTTCAAGGGCTACCAAATGCTTCACTTGCCAAAGTGAGAATCTGATCCAATTAAATTTCTCATCTTCTCTCTGCTTTCCCACTATCAGTCCCCCTGATATCCATTTATTTCTTCTATATGAAACATGATAATTCAAATAGATGAGATAAATTACTTCAATATTGTAGAAAAGCCTGTAAAATCACTATAGAACTCAAAGAAGGTCCCTAAAAACTAGTAGTATCAAACCGTAATAATTTGAAGAAAAAAAGTAAAACCATCACATAAATAAACAACTACTTTTCATTTGTGCAGGGCATTCTTGTCCTCCTGAAAACATCGCCCATCGAAAGAGGTAAACGGAAAACAATTGATGTTGGTACATTGTACATTATAGAGCCAAGCATGAGGCTCCAGCTCAGCCATTTTTGGGTCGAACACCATATTTCTGAATTTCAATTTCTGCACAATTATGTAAGGATAATTAGATGCCAGGTTTAATGAGGAACATAAAAAAGTAAAAAGACCTACTACAGGTGCTAATTTTAATGAAGCTTTAAAAACTTAAAATTTTTCTCATCTCCTTTACTTTTTTCTTTTACACCATTTTTTCTGATGTCTTTTTATTTTATGTTATTTCTATTTAAACCAATGCTGTGATTTTCTATGTGTGTATGGGTGAATATATATTTATACACATATAGTTTAAAATGTTTTATTATAGACTTTGTTTCCTGCAAGGTAGCACTCTGTATTTCCACCTCTGCAAAAACAGTAACCAGAAACTAATCTATTTTGAATGGAGTAGAAAAGATTTAATTTCCTGTGACATGATTATTGAGAGCAGGTTCTCCAGTCACAACATTGCCAAGTTTCAGATTTCACATATGTACTAAATACTGGGTCTCTGACCAAAATAGAGGTTTCTTAGGAGACCCACAACTGAAACATACAATTACATTTTAACTAATTCACATGTTAAAAATAATAAGTAATAATTAAAAGCTATATTTGTTCGTATATTACATACACATACTGACATACACACATATATAAACTAAATATGTGTAACCAAAACATATGGATGCATACATATACATATATTCACTGCATTTATCAGTCATTCAAAACAGCGTGTGATATGGTTCTAATAAAAAATGTAAAAATATAAAATTCTGCTCTATACATTTAATAGCATATTTTATACTGATGTTTCTGTTTGTTCTAATATTTCTGTGAATCATTTATATGTTGGACTATAAACTATTGCTATACTATTGTATTGATTATGAATTTACTAGAAAAGTCTACAGTGAATGTATCCACAGGTCCTATTCATACTTGTTTTAATTTCTGTACCCTTTTAAGGGAAATAACTCCAATTTTATTCTACCAGTTTGAAGAATAATAGAATTCAGAAATAAAAACTTATGCACAAACTTTCCTGTACCAAATTTCAGCCACCATAAACAGCATCATGGTCCCACATAGTATTTCTGGAAAATCTCTGAGAGATGCAAAGGTTCTTGCACTTCATATGACAAAGACACTAATTTTACACTTTTGGAGTACACATTATAGTACTTTAAATGATCAAGGTTTTTAGAGAGAGTCAAAATAATGAATCTCTCAGGAGATTACTGAGTAAACTGTGAAACATAATGTCAAAGTTGTCATACTCTACTGCATATGCCCAAAGCAGCACAGTATTTTAGTGGTTGACCGGTACATTTTTATCACAAAAACTACCTGCCTAGCTAATACATAAGTGACTGTTTATTAACCATTATGTAACAGGAGGAGGGGTTAAATAATTGTGTTAGTTCAAGTTTCAAATCTCTGATAATCTATCTCTATCATTAAGTACAAATTATTTTGTTAAGGCTGTTATAAAAAATTTAGAACAACTTGGATGGTTTAAAGAAAAGAAATTTCTTCTCTCATTGCCCTGGAGGTCATTGTAAAATCAAGATGCCAGGAGAGAGATGCTCCACCTGGAAATTAAGGAAAAATCTTCTCATGTCTCTTTCAGTTTCTGGTGTCTGTCAGCAATTCTTGGCTTCCGAGACTTGTGGCTATATCACTGCCAACTCTGCCTCTCCATTTACATTGTTATTTTTCTGTTTCTGGCTCTTTCCTCATCTTTTATAATATTCACTACTTTGCTCCATGAATCCTTGGATTGACAACCCAATAAGGTAATTCGGAATAATCCCATTTGGAGAGCCAAAATTAGATTTACAAAGATTTTTTTTTTAATTCAAATGAAGTCACCCTGACTGTATTGCCCGGAATTTGGACATGAGTATTCTTTTTTGAGGTTTCCATTCAACCCACTACAGACAATATTGCTTAGGAACCAGAAAACTAATGGCCATTGTCAGTGTGCCCTACATACTGAAGAATGAGGAAGCTTTGTGGATATATTGTTTTCCCCTATCTTCCTCCTTCCTCAATGTTATATATTGACCTCCCATCTCATTAACTCTCTTACGTATTTTAGGTCTTTAAAGAAGACCACCATGGTGAAACATAAAAGACAGTGAGAGACTCGAGATGGGATTATGGAGATAAATAATGAATGATGCAGCATTTTGGAGTCTATAAAACAAAGTTTGCATTGTATTTAAGATGTAAGAAGGCACTCAAAGAACATGAAAGTGTGTGCATTTTCAGCAATATTTAGTTAGGGAATCTCTGTGTGAGTCTGCATTGTCTCCAGAATGTCAGTGAGCATTGTCAGTGAGTCCAGGTTCCAGAACATTCTTCTCTGTCTAGAAGTAATAGTAGCACTTTCAATAGGGGGCAAGTGGAGAAGAATTTCCATCGGGAGCAATGTTACAGGGAAAGTAAATTATGTGCAATTTTATGTCTCCATATGCTGCAATTTTGTTTTGTCATTCATTTTTCTCAGTGGTTTTAGTGCTAAGTAGCTCAGTTTAAATGTAGAATAAATAAGTAGGTCTTGTCACTGGACCACATAAAGAGAACTGTATCAACATTTCCAATTGTGCTATTATTTGTTTTACTTTTAAATTCTGTACATTTTCACCTCTATGTTGCAGACCCCAGAGTGTACTAAGCATTTCTTTCTTCACTATCTTTCCCCTAATTCCTACTCCTTTTTATACACGAGTTTTTGCCTTCATCGTCATTCACTGAAACCATTGCTCTTTTCTCACCTTTTTAAGCTTTCTCCCAATCCTAGCAGACCTTGACAAATCCGTCTCACAATTCTCTCTCCTCTGAAACAGCTTCTTGAGGCTATTCCATCTTTCACGTAGTCTCTGATTAATTGGAATACAGAGAAATGTCCCATATCGACACCATTTCTTTATTCTTGTGTCTGGATATCTAAATACTCATGTCCTTGAACTTCCCCTTCATTCATCACTTCACAAAATACACTGATTTCAGTGTTAATATATAATGTTGAGAGTTTATTTTATGTTACTGCTCAATGTTTGCACAGTTGTCTGGTTGGGGCCCTCCATCTGTCCACACAAAGAAGCAGGCATTCCGCATTATGTCAATGGGTTGTTTCCAGGAATACGAGGATTCAGATGGAATGTGGAAATGAGCCTGCAGAAAGCTTCATCCATATGTGCAAAGACAAAGAACGTTTATGTTAAAACACTTCTTATTACTGGATTATTAGCAGCACATGCTGGTCAATCCATTTTACAGTGTCAATAATTTTACAGGAAGCAGAATATATAGCATCTGGCACAGTGTAATTGTACATAATATGTGAGTGTACATAGTCAGAAATGGAACCTTTACAGAGGGAATGGGACAGATCTCCATGTTTGTCAGGGCCATCACACATGAATTAGACACTGCCAGATGGATCTGAAGAACCCTCAGATGTCATAATGCAAATGTAGGAGTTGTGGAAATTCTTCACTAACACTAGCAACTAGAAAGCTCTAAGTTTCCTATTTGTCATCTGGGAGGGGAGATTGCTGACATTGTCACTGAACAGAACTGTTGTGACTAGTAAGTGAATTTATTGATTCAAAATATCTTCCATGCAGATAATTTGCCTTTATATTCATTTTCTGTCATAACCACCTCTATTATGATAAGAATGTCAGGTCAATATATAAAAAATTGTACCACAAGATTTATGTCTTGTTGATGACTATGTTCAGTTGGCTATGGAAACCATAGTCAAAATGACAATGGACATATAACAATCTGCAGTTAAATCAATGTATATTATAATATATTTTTTGTTTTAATCAAAATAGTTAATTGTATAAATAGAATAGCATACCTAATTGCATATATTCAAATTTTGTCTTTAAGTATCTTCAAAAGTAATGTTTTCACCATCTTTCTTTCACTATTTTCAGAGATGGTATTTCACAGATCTATTCTTCTTTTTTCATGTTCCATTAAAAACATTATGTTTTTCCATAACAGATTTATTAAATAAAATACAAACGTCAGGACATATATGCCTAAGTCATTAGTGTATATGTATGTAAACAATGCTGGTGACTGTCACTAGGAGACTTCCAGACAATATGTAACCAAATTTACATCTTCTAAGAGTATATAATCACATCATATTCATTTATTTTATATGAAGTAAGCTTTATGTTTAAATGAATTATTGAGATTATAAAATAATATCTGAGGCAATTTCTATTATCAGTATAAGCTAAAGAATGAACTATTTGGGGAAAAGAGAACTACATATTGTGTAGAATGAATGAGAGGTAAAAAGAACAGTGTGTGACCATACCTGAAGGCGTTCTTCATGCATTAACTGAAAGAAACAGAAACCCGTTTCAAAGATTAGAGTATAATCACTACACTGCAGTGATTTCCTTTTTGAAGTTAGACAACTTATCAGCATACTTTACTGAGGTGTCAGAAAATCCTTCTGTTGTCAAAAACAAAATTTCAACACTGTCATTTGTAATTATTTGGATACTACTGCACAATTCAAAGCCATATACAAGCAGAATGAATCTATAGGCTTTGTGACTGCAGTGCACTTGTCAAACAGTGATGAGGACCACAGATTTGGGAGTCAGATGCAACTCTGTGGTCACTGCCATCTCTAGTAATCATTTCTCCATTTTAAGTCTCAAATTCTTTGGCTTTAAAATGGGTATCTCAGTGAACGGGAATCAAATGACATGTCAGTTTCACATGAAAACAATGAGAATTAAGTCATGTCATATTCTGGTACGAACTCTCACTGTTGATAATGATGATGATGATGATGATGATGATGTGTATTTATAATGTACCAATAAAGATTTGAATTAAAAAACCCAGATCTCACTAATTCAAGGCCCACCACGTTTCCCTTCTTTGTATCAAATCCAATCTGAACCCAGAAAAATAAGTTTGCCCCAAAACATTTATGTCTATGGGAATCAATTCTTCCTTAATCAAATGATTAACCAATCAAATGATTAACCAAATGATTTTCCTGGTGCTTGCAGTGTAAAATCAGCCATAGAAATACACTGATGTCAGAGAAGAACCAACAGCATTATCTAGTCCTTACAGGATTTACCTTGATCACTGCCCATGTATAAGAGAGCAGATACTGTTGTGGGAAATCACACCAAGACCTTATGATTCTGAATTACTATGAAGGAATCTGATTTCATTCATCTAAAATTAAGAGAATCAGTACAATACAAAACAGTCACTAGGAATGTTGATGGAGAAATGGTGCAGGAAAGAGCTAGAAATGAAATTTTAAAATGTTGGGTGAGGGAACATTTTGAAAACTGTAGTTTTCTTACTACTTCCTAGAGTGCTATAGAAACCTTATTTGGGTGACATGTCCTCATATCTGTCCCTTCAACCAGAATGAGGTGGATTTATTGATGATGATAGCCTGTTATATGCCATAGTGGGTATAGAAAATAGCTTAGCCCCTATGGATTTATATGTCATTATTTCTTTCAAAAGATAACTCTCTTATAATGTTCCTTATTATATCTTGTCCTCTCCATTCCTTGTTTTTAATTTGCCCCTATAATATTTTTTCTATCCTACCCCAATTTCAAACATTACAAAATATGTTAGGTTCAAATATTTGAAATATTTTCTTTCCTTTTTTTCTTCCTTTTCCCCACTTAGACATTATCTTTTTTTGAGATTTTCAACCCACGATCCCTAAGATTTGTAATCTTTGTGTCCTTTTTCCTTTTATCTTCATAACCCTACACAGAACATGTTTTATACCTTAATTAAACAAATTCGCCTTAAAATTTACTCTTTTTTTTTCTTTCCTTTTTCTTTTTTTTTTTTTTAAATAGTGTCTTGCTTTGTAGTTAAGGCTGGCTCTGAGCTCAGCTTCAAAGTCAGAGCAACCCTCCTGCTTCTGCCTCCTGAGTGTTAGGATCACAGGCATGAGCCACCACACCCGGCACTGGTATGTGGTTCTGATTTCTGCTGGACATGAGTCTCCATGACCAGTATTGTTGTATGTGGTACCAGGGATCAAACCAGGCCCTTGCACTTGCAAGACAGGTCCCAGAGCCACAGAGCTAACTTCCCAGCCCCAAAACTCACTTTTTAATCTCTTCACTCCTAAGAGCTTTCTGCTTGGAAAAACTACGTTGCTTAGAATATAGTATGAGTCTAGAAAAATATCCTGTTAGGTGAATTAATTTCACATTTAAATCCACAGATTTCAAATGGGCACCGAAGCCTGCCAGTTACTTCTACAGTACTTACCTCGTACATTCAGTTTCTTTTCTATTAAAGGCCTCTTCTGCCATTTGCTCTTCTGAACCCTCTCTCAGTCTTCCCCACCCTTCTGTAATCACTTGACCGAATAACAGCGCCACACTTATTATTAAGACAATTCATTCCAGTACTGCCAGGACCTCACCACCTCCATATGCTGCACATGCACAATCTGACTACCTTCCTGCTTTGGTGGATGATCCCTATTGCTGCCTCAGTGGATTAATCCAAACATGATCATTTTATGTTTTTGAACAATTTTAATAATGCTGCTTGAGAAATTAGATTCTGTGCCTTCTTCATCAGTATTTCTCTATCACCACTGAGTTATTCCATTGGTTTAAAAACTCAGAAAGACAAGGTTTCTCAGTCTTGTTATTTTCCCTGTGTGATTCCTTCCTTCAAAGTAGAATCAGCAGATCTCTGCCTGGTACAGAGACAGTATGGCTACCTGACATAAAGCCACTTTTCAGATGAAAGTGCTTCTAGTTTTCCTGATCGCATAGCTGATCTCTTCTCCCTCTGGCCTTATACATGTGTAAGTCCTTACAGGTGTTGCAGTGTTACTTCAGCTGCAGTATTGCCTGTCGTAATGCTGAAGTCATGAAAGTTTTGAGTATTGCATCTTACTTATTCTGTCCAGCAAGTTTACGAAGATTCTTGTTTTTTTGTTGGTTTGCTTGTTTCTTCTAAATATAAGTCACTTCCTACCTGCAGTGTGTGCTTCTGCCATTCATAATTAAGATCTGCTTTTGGTTCCTTTAAGGTACTCTGAGAAGTAAATATTCTGAGCTTTGTCAGAATGGATGACATCCTTGCTTCGTCTCTGAAATTCTATTAGGAAGATGCCTTATTCTTGACAAAAAATGTACTTTTTTGTAGTGTATGCTGAACTTGATCTGATATTGCAAACTTTAAATGTTGTAATTGACAACTCCATATCTTGCCTGATTCTGTCCCCCAATAATTCTTACTTTTTTCTTAGGGTTGAGATGTATGATTATTTTATTTTGATACTTGCTAGTCTTACTACTATACATTTGGTATTGAAAATTATGCCTAAGCAATTTTGACACATAATTTGGTCATTTAATATAATAATTAAAACCTTCCTTTAATACAAATAATTTGGGTTACGTGATCTGTTTTCCATTTCAGTTTTGATTCTGTATTTCATGACATTAGTTATTCTGACATTGAATCATTTTATATATTTGTTATTGGGTTGCATTCACATTCTTTCATCTTTTAATAACTTTAGTCTGTTCTATCTGCTTTTAGAAATTAATTGCTAGCATTTTTATTTTTAGACTAATTTATTCCATTTCTTACCACTTCTCATTGATATAATTTTAATACTCTTTGACTTCTTTTGTTCTAAAATTTCCTTTTTATTTAATTTTTATTATCAATTATAAGTTGAGCATGTTTTCCAGCAAATTATTCTTTGCTTATCCTCATATCAACTCTTTACAGAGCATGAAATGATCAAAGGAACCTGAAGCCAAAAGAACTGCCTGTTCTTTGAGTTCCATCTCTTCCACCGTGATACTTTTTGCCATTTTCACTCTTTTCCTTCTTCCCTGCTCCCTACTTATCTATCCCTTTCATTGTACCAGGCCTCATGCTGTAGTTTAAAGAAAAACAAACTGGCCTTTTGGCAGTACAAAGATAATCATAATTTGCCATTCTAGATACAGTCATGCACAACTTAAATACATGGTTGAGTGCTTTTGTCATGCAAACATCGGAGCATAGTCATGGAAACTAAGACAGTTACTATGTTATATATCAATACAATCTCATACTTTGTTGGTCAAAGGCTTGCTATGTGGTGCATGACTCTATATCCCAAGGGGAAGGTTGAAAGAAAACTCTAGAATTGAGTGTGCTATTTTTATAACCATTATTGTGTGAGCAGGGGAAATGTAAGAGTGAGAAGAAAAAAAAAAGTCAAATGAAACAACACTCTCTTAGTGCTGTTATTTTGAACTTTTTCCTAGCTTTTTGGAAAGTGAATTGTGACATTTTTGAAGAGGACTGTTGATGATAGAGATCACTCCAATTCAGTGCTTCACTATTTGACTTTCATGTAACCCTACTGAAAATGAACATTAGTAATAATCAGACCCTTTTGGAACTCTGAAGTAGGATTTCTGTAAATCACTTTTTCACATTGTTGTATACATCATTAGGTTCCCGGCCACTATGTTTAAGTGTAGTTTGAGAAGCCAGGTCACTTGTCATAAATGGTCCGTAGGATATCTGTTTGGTCCTAATTTTGATAGGCACCACGAAGAAAAATAATCCAGGAAATGATCTGTCTTCTCTTTCAGAAGACAGAAGATAAATCCATGTGAATAATACTGATTGTCCCAGTGTGAGTGAGATTCCATGCCCTCCATCATGGGAGATACCGCGTGTCTTCCTCAGGAGGAGCTACCACGTGTCTTAAGCTGCTTCTATCATGTAAGATGATTTACTCACCTGTTTAACAATTGTTACCTGTTGCTAGTTATGATATCATAGCTAGCGAAGCTGAGTAAAGAGTCCTGAGAGACAGTTACTTGAAATTCTCTTCTCTTACTTTGTAGTTTCTTGCTATTTCAAGCATAAACCCACAAGGGAAATCCTGCCAGCCACTTAATTTAAGCAAACCTCTTGACTAAATCTGTCCCACACAGCCTGAGATTGGAAAAATCTTATTCCTGGAACTGTGTAAAGATTTCACGGCCAGGCAAAGTAATGAGAACACAATTTAGGCTCTCTGTTGTCAATAGTTTGATATGCATAAAATTTTTATAGGCAGAAGTTAGTCATAATAGTGAGGGAAATTTTCCTTGCATCAACATCATGCTCTGGTTCCATTTTCCTTTAGAAGAAATCACACACATGGATGGACAACACAGATGTGTGATTTGCACGATGAAGTGATTGACAGATGTTAGATATAAACAAATTTAAAGGAACATTTTGTGATTTACTGTCAAGGAAATTCCTTGACATTTACATACTTGGACAAAAAGTGTGTGGTTATTTGTGGAGATGTGAAGTGAGAATAACAGTAATTACTATGAACATCTACAACTTTTGACTCATGCACTGAACACACCAATTACAATACAAAGATTAGAGAAGTACAATTTACAAAACATTAGTGATACATCGTCCATCCCAGAATGATGAACAGTATGACAAAAATATTACACTGACAAAAACCTCAAAAAATAAAAGGAACTATGATTTCCACAACATAGACTGTTGATCTTGCCTGTGTGATGGTGTATTCTCATTAGCTTAGCATCCTGGGAGGCTGAGGAAGGTGGATTGAAGATTCAAATGCATCCTGGTCAATTTAACAACTGAGAAAGATCTTGTTTCAAAAATAAATAGGTATTTTTTAAAAAGTCAGGGAAATCCGTACAGGGCTGGAGATTGTTATGAAGGCCCTGAGTTCACTTTTCAGTAACACACACCACACACCCAGTACTTTTACACACTTCTTAAAGCAATTACATATATATATATATCCTTTTCTTTTCTTTTCTTTCTTTAGCTCTCTGTCTCCCTCTTTTTTCTATATGGCACCAGGGATCAAACTCAGGACCTTGTGTTTGGAAGGCAAGCACCAGAATCAGTGAGCTAAATCCTCAGTTTAAAGTAATTATATATTTTTCTGAAGGCTCTGCTCATCTTTTTATTCTCTTTTCACATTCTCTTTTTCTTCTCACCTTCTGGAAACTACTATCCATCATACCCTCTGTATTTGTAGATTACTACAACATGTGTAACTTAAAATTTAAAGACCATACTATTCATTGTAAAATTCTAGTCACATGTCACTCTCCTGCCCTCCCCACTTACTTGCCCTTCCACTCTTAGCATTTGAGGCCAATTGACAAAAATAAATTAATCATGTAACTTTATGTTTTATTTTGGTAAGTTTTAAAATACTTCAGTAGCAAAGATATTCAATGTAGGCTATAGTCTGGTAAATACTTTAAGTTTTACACCTGCTCTTAGTAAAACTTATTGTTCTTTGCTGGGTACTATTTTTATAATTAAAATAATAAATTAGTTTCAAAGGTCAGAATTGCATGCCAGTTTTCTTCTTACCTAATCTTATAGGACACCAAATCAGCCGAACTGATGGAGCTTATTTAAAAGTGAATGATTACCTTTGTATATTTATTTTTATGAGAAGTCAGTATCACTGCAGATTGTGACATCATACGAAATGTAAATGCCAGGGACTTTCGGATGAGGTTTCAGAGAATATATTAAGGATAAGGTTTTGCTAAATTGATGAATATCTTAAATTTCATGAAATATTCTAATTAAAAAGTCTAAGATTTCAGAAAATATGCTTAGTGCTCCCACTATTTAGAAAAATCTAATAATTGTAGTTTTTTGTCTTCTAGATAATAAACTTACTTATATTAGACTGACAGACTTTCCTATTATTTCTGTTTACTTTCTGGAAATACTGATTTCATGAATCTCCCATAAATGATTACCGCTGAGTCTCCAGTGCTCTAGACACACTCTTCTCTCTTCCTTCTAGTTTTTCAGAGAAATTTAAGTCAGTCTCACCTCTGACACCGGGAAGGCAGCTACAGACACCTTCTGTGTTTGGCATTTTCTGTTAATTTTTTTTCCATTCAATAGTAAAGTTCATGGTAAAATTATTTTAAAATAAAGATTTCTTTCTTTCTTTTCTGCTTTCTTTTGTGATTCACAAATTCTATTTATTCACTGTTCTTAGTGTCTGCATCTTATTATTTGCTTCAGGTTGATATCAAAATTATATTAACATTAAATATGAAAATTAATATCAGCATCCAAACTCTGACCCCACCTTTTACCTGCTCTTTATAGAATTTGGAAAACTCCTTTGGTATATCTAACTATAATAAACTAAGGCATGAAAAAAGTTCAAGACTATGTGCTCTAAAGTAATTTTAGATTAATTAGCTGAATTATTTCAGAACATCTTTGGATGTACAAGAGTTATTCCTGGAAATATGTGTGCTAAATTGTGCAGAACCACAGAGGCCTGTTTGTACCTACTATATTTAAAATGAACAAGAGAACAACAACATAAAAAGTTTTCACAGAGTCAAACATCAGAACATCTCTGTAACTAAAGCGATACTTTTCCACAAATAGATTAAACAAAATATTACAGCTGCTTTGGCGTTCAACAAGAAATGATAATATATGATGTCCACAGAATGCCTCTCATATTTCTTGTGATTTGCCAAGTTCTTTAATGAAAATCTTACATTTGACACTGGAAACAATGTTCAGTGATTAGCACGATGAAAGACCAACTTAACCGATGTAGGAACAGAGAGCAAGGAAGACCACACACTCTAAGTTCAGAGACCAACAAGCCCAACTCCCTGATGCCCTGGATGCAAAGCTCACTATTTCCAAAAACCGTCAGTTACCATTTAACTCAAGGCCACTTATCAGAAACCTATGGAATTAGCACTAGCATTTGATACTATTTTTACTTGAGTCTGTCTGTCTCCCCATAATAATTCTTTAATTTATCCCAGTAACTGTGGTAGGCAGAATTTTCAGATGTTCCTCATGTTTTTGTCTGCTGTGTACAATATGCTTTTTGACAAAAAACGTTATATTAATGTGGCTTGATATAAATAAATGTGTCCCTTAAAAATGAAGAGTTTCTTCTCAGTGGGTGCAGAGAAATTAGACAGAGATTCCCAATAGCCTGCAAATAAATGTGTTCATTTTATAAACTACATGGGCCCTCATGGTATGAAATTGGTATGGTCTTAGACTGATGACAAATGAGAAAATAGGGCCCTATGCCATACATGTACAGGGTGATTATTCCAGAAACCACTGAGCTTGGAGAAGACAGCAAGTCCTACAGTGTTCCTGGCTTGCAGCTGGATCACAGTGTAGAGACACCAGCCAGACCATCTACTAACCTTAGCACAAACTCAGTGTGCAAAGAAAACTGGAGATGAGACGTCTGTCTCAATTTTTTTAAATTTAATTTTTATTGGTACATTATAAATACACATCATCATCACATTTAACATTGAGAGTTTGTACCAGAATATGACACAACTTGATTCTAATTTTTCCTTCTCCCCCCTTCCTGCAACCCCACCTCCTATATACATAATATTTCTTTCCTTTTTTCTTTAATATTACCACATTCATTTTCCCCTCATTATTTACCACTACGCTCCCTTCCCTTTTAAATATTTTCTGTTTCACAATATCAACTATACATACTACAACTCATTTACAACTTCATTTTCTCATATCAGAAAAAACTATGATATTTACACATCTGTGATCTGTTTATTTCACTTATGAAGACGTCATCAAGGTACATCCATTTGAGTATGAATGATTCAGTCTTATCATTTTTAATGGTAGGGTAATACTGCATTCTATAAAAGAACTATATCTTCTTTATTCAGCCTCCAATTGATGGACATTTGGGTTGTTTCCAAGATTTAGCAATCACAAACTGAGCTGCTATAAACATGGGTGTACATATATCACTGTGATATGAGTCTTTTAATTCTTTTGTGTATCTATAACAGAGTGATGGCTGGGTCAAATGGGACCTCTAATCATAGCTTTGTGAGGAATCTCCAAACTGATCTCCACAGGGGTTGTAAGAGTCTACAGTCCCACCAACAGTGGAGAAGGCTTCCCTTTTCTCTGCAGCCTCACCAACATTTGTTGTTGGCTAATTTTGACATGGCAGCCATTCTTTGTGGAGTGTGATGAAATCTCGGTGTTGTTTTCATCTGCATCTCTGGAACGACTAATGATGTTGAGCATTTCTTCATGTACTTCTTAGCTGCTCTTACTTCTTCCTCTGAAAAGTATCTGTTCATTTCAGATGCCCATTTTTGAATTGGATCTTTAAATTTGGGTGGGCTGATTTTTTAAAGCTCTTTATTTATTTTAGATAGTAGCTCTTTGTCTGAGGAATAGCTGGTAAAGATTTTTTCCCACATTGTTGGTTGTCGTTTTGCTCTGTTGGTGGTTTCTTTTGCTGTGCAGAGCTTTTTAATAGAATGAGGTCGCATTTGTTGATTTTTTTCTGCCAATTCTCGTATAGAGGTTTTGTTCAAGAAGTCTTTCCCTAAGCCTGTGTTTTCAAGAGTTTTACCTAACCTGTTTTGCAGCAGGTTTAGAGTATCTGTTTTAATATTTGGTCTCTTATCCACTTTGATTTTAGCTTGATACATGGTGAAAGAGCTAGGTCTAGCTTTAGTCTTTGTCAGGTTGAGCCCAGTTTTTCCAGCACATTTGTTAAAAAGGCTTTTTGGCTGAGGATTTTTGGCTCCTTTGTCAATGATGAGGTGGTTCAGTGTATCTGGAGTAGTTTCTGGATCTTCTAATCTACTCCATTGATCTTCAGGTCTGTTACTTTGCCAGTACCATGCAGTTTTTATCATGTCTGTTTCATTTTAAGCTACTCAATTCTACAGTTTGTCAGTCAGCAACAGAAAATTAATAGTCATTGGAAAGGTGATAAGTAGCCTTGTTTCCAAATGACCGTAAGACTTAACGTGTAGCTGAAGATACAGAATAAGAAAGTATTACATTGGCAGAATCTATATTTTTCCAGTCTTACTGAGACCGACTCTTTCTAGAAAGTACTTTCTGAAATAATACTTAAATTCCTGAGCATCTTGCTCTGACAAATACATTAAGAGGGAGCTAGTGCATCATGCTTTTTAAGCTGCAGATTCCTTTTGGTAATTTTTCCCTTAACTTTTCTCTTTGGATATTTCCTGTAAGTTTTCTCCACAGTTAATATTGATCATTGAATAGCTTCACTCTCTCAGGATGCAGTGAGCCATCCAACAATCTGCACGGAGATCTGCTTTCCCTAGTCCAGACTTAAAAACTACTTGGTTGTTTCTGAAATGGGAAACAACCACCCAGAGTTGTATAATGTGTAAACAAATGAGAGTGTAAATGGTACCAGCTTGTAGTGTCTCTGAGAAAAGGAATTCTAGGATCAAGACATTCTCAAACATCAGTTATCTGTGAATTTCAATACCAAGATAGTGTGGGATGCTGACCACAATAGGAAATATATTTTGGACCTCAATTATTTGGATTGCAGGGCCATTGTGAACCATGTTTAGAGATTCTGCTCATTCAGAAGGATGCCAAGTACTATCATAATTTCTTTAATTGGAAAAAATAAATCAAAGAATATAAGGAAGAAGAGAAGGTATGATTCATCACTTGAGCCAACTCTGCTTAGCCAGTAATGATAACCAGCCTTCCCTGGTGGGAAGGATTTCTAAACCAAAATCAGTTTATGGGAGAACATGTACAGTGACTAATTAAAAATAGCACCAGTTGGCATGAGACAGGATACTGCATCTATGTGAGTTAACACAAGTTAACTCTGTAATAGCTAGAAGTATTTATCTATAAAATGAGTTATATGTTTTAATTGATAAATATTAATTATTTTGAGAAAAAACTTAGGTGTTAGTAGGAATATTCTCTTTTCCTAGCTTTATGTTCTTCATTTATATCTGGATTGATGTTAATTAATTAGTGCTTGTCCTTCTTTACATAAGAATAAAAAACCATACTGATTTCCTATTTTATTTCATATTGTGACTCATTCGAACATTTGAGAAAATTATAATTTATAAAATAGTATCCTATTTCAAAATCAATGTCTTACTTTCCCAACTGGGTAACTCTGTGAACTTTGTAATGACTTGGTCAACATAAAATATTCTCCTCACCTTTACATATTTTAACTGTGTAGCCAGGTGTAAGAGTCAGCCTCTGAAGTCAGTACTTTAGGAAGCCAAATGTTTACTGTTCACTCTCAGGTACAGCTTGCTTTTCTACTTTTACCCTGTGTGGTGATGAATTGCGAAGGTCCATTCATCAATTGGAAAAACTTCCTTTTGTAAATTGCAGAGAGAAACAAAGTTCAAAGTTATTTGTTTTCTTCTTACTCATAGACTGAGGGTGGGATTTTGCTTAGTGAAGAGGTGTTTAGGATGTAACGTTCTTTTAACATCCTCAGTCCTAAAGAAAATAGACAATAGAGATTAGGTAGAGTCCAATTCATAAATTAGAATGGAGAGAACCTACTCCTTCTGCTCCCATGACCTCTTATTGACCTTGGGGAGAGACAGCATCTACTGAGGATTTTGCTTTCATTCCAGTTTACTTTGTGAGAAGCTGACGGTGTAAATGAGGTCCAGAATGTATGACAGATATTGTGCAATGGCAAGAGAATGTTTAAAGGGAGAGGGAACTGGAGGGGGCAGGGAAAAGAAAAGAAGGGAAAGAAAAAAATCTGATGGTTTTAAGGAAACAAAGATTATGGATATAGGGGGCTGGAGGTTGAAGAGAGGGCATAAGAGTGGAGAAAAATAACAATCAAGATATATCAAGTACACGTACAAATTCCTAATGAAGTATGTGATCATAACATATACTTAAAATGTACCATTAAACTCAATTTATTTTTTTAAAGAAAGTGTCAGAAACAAAAAACAACTTAACCAACAGAATAGGGTAGCAGAAATCTTCTAACTACCTCTGACTTTTAAGCTATTGATCCTTATTTCATCTTCTTTCCATCTTAAAAGATATTTCATAAAGTTGTTTGAATCCAGTTGATTAGCCTGTACAAGGCATAGAATGAGTCAAAGCGTCCATGGTTTGGAATTGCAGTGTGAGGTTCTACACCACTGCTTTTCAAGATGAGTGTATAAATCTGGATTTCAGCCCACACATCCATATGATTTTGCTGGGCAGAGAAGATGCATTATGTCACACACTAACAATCTTGTACACAAGCTGATCATATCTGTGTTGTATTAACACCCCACAGAAAGAGTCTTTTCTGGAAAATACTGGCTTTCCCAATTACCAATCCTCAACATGGTCCTTAGATATTCAAGGCAACTTACTTTTTGCTGTTGCTTAATTTTTTTATATATTTAAAATTATATTGTCTATAATTTGGGAACATTCTCCACAAATAATCAGCTTCAACCTCACAGTATTTTAGTATAGACACTCTGAACCTCCGGGATGGATTGTTTGCACTGATTTTGGAACTGATATCTTTATGTTGATAACAGTAATCAATTTTTATTTAGCACTTATTATATTGAACACTAATATACCAGGGTCTATGTTGTTATTTAAATTTAGTTCTCAATCCAACTCCATGAAGAAACCAATATGTTTCACACTAACTGACCAAGAAGGAAATTTCAAAGTTATTCTGCCTGTTAAGTGGCAGAGTTGAGCTCTGTCCAAAATTCTCTCATACTCAATTCACCCTTATGAAGAGTCACAGACTCAAGTCTGTAGGGACTAAAAGATCAAAGAAGGGCCTGATGCAAAACAATAACTAAATAGCTTGTGCTGTGCTCCCCTATAACTTCTATTTAATGACTTTTTTCTTTTAAAGTAAGTTTTGAATAAATAAAAGATGAGCAAAGTAGTGATAAAGTTCACCATGGCTGAGCAAACATATTTCAAGTTATTTAATCATAAAACACTACACATTTTTGCTCTGATGGCCCTTTTAAACCTGCTTAGTGAGCTAATGTTTCTTTCACTACCAGGATAAAAATACTGATGATTCCATAAGTTCTGTACTTTATTGTTTTGTAATTTCTAGTCATTCATTTGGAAGTAATTTCAATTTAAAGTCTATAGGCAATATTTTGAATAGTGTAAATATTTTGCAGAGGTTTTTTTTTTTTGCAGTAATTTTAAAAGATTGATTATATGTGGTGAAGAAAGGGTCAGTTTTGATTTGTTTAAAAGACCTTCCCAGGCTCAGACCTGAATGGACTCATCTTCTTCCAGTGCAGCCCTACTTGCCACCCTCCATGCAATTTTCTAAAATTTCTGATGCTTCAAGGCTGAGTTAAGGAAGAGGAAAGCCCATATTTTCCTGAACTCAAGCAACACCCAAAACCTGCTGACCAAGAAAAACCTATGACCTGATGGATTCACTATTGTAATCTACAGAAATTCAAGGAAAATCTAACACCAAAAACCCTCAAATGCTTTAGTGAAGTTAAAGGGAAAGATGTACTAAAAGAGTCTTTCCTAGATGCTAGATTACTCTGATTTAAAAACCACATAAGGACCCAACATAAAAAGGAGACTTAGATGACTTTCTTCAATGAACATAGATGTAAAAATTCTTAACAAGATACTGACCAACTGAAGTCAGAATCATAAGAAAGATCATGCATGATGACTACGTAGCCATCATCTCGGGGATTCAAATATGGTTCAACACATGCAAAGCAGAAAATGTAATGCACCCTAGAGACAGAAAGGACAAAAACAGGCATGTAGGTCAATAAAACAGAATCTAACTTATCCCTCACAAAGCAGCAGAAAACATATAGTGGAGAAGAGAAATCTGTACAACCACTGTTGTTAGGTGACCTGGATGTAGACATGTAGAGACAGAATCTAAGCCCATATTTCACCATATACTACAGTCAACACTGATCAAAGATCTAAATGTTAAAGAAGAAACAATCTGGTGAAATGTAGAAATAAATAAAATGCTTTCAAATATAAGTATAGAAAGGACTTTCTGAACAGAAACACATTGCACAAGAAATAGCATTAAAATAATAACAAGGGGAAAACGAATGTGGTAATAATGAAAAAAGAAAACAAAGACTGTATAATTGGGGGCAGGGAAATGCAGGGTGGGAGGAAAAGGGAAAAATGAGAATCAAGTCATGTCATATTCTGGTACAAACTCTTAATGTTGAATGCGATTATCATGTGCATTCATAATGTACCAATAAAGATAATTTAAAAAATAAACAGTGAGATTATGTCAAAATTTAAAACTTAAGCACAGAAAAGGACATAAACAACAGAGTGAGAGACAACCAGCTGAATGGGAGAAATGTTTTGTCAGCTGCACCTCTGACACAGAGCTAAGATCTAGAATATATGAAGGTCTAGGAAAAAGTACATCCTCCCCAAATAAAAGAACTGATTAAAAAAATTAGCAACTGAAATGAGTAAACACTTTGCAGAAAGAGCACAGATTGCCAGTAAGTGTATGGAAAAAATGTTCCACATCTCCAAATACAAATTAAAATAATGCTGATATTCTATTTTAATATAGAATGAATGTCTATCATCAAGAAATCAAATAACAAATGCAGTGAATGGTGGAGAAAAAGGAACTCTTCTATACTGATGATGGGAAGATAAACTGTTACAATCACTATAAGAATCAATATAGAGATGCTTCAAAAAACCAAAAGCACATATGCTATTTTAAAATTGATTTTGTTGATACATTTTATACATATAGTATGATAACATTTAACATGAGTACTTGTACATGATACATCGTGATTCTCATTTTCCCCCTTTTGCTTGCCTTCTCCACAACTCCCACCCCTGTATACACAAGCTTTGTTTCCTTTTTTGTACTATGAAGTTTTTTATTTCCATTCTTTACTTTCTCCCACCCACACTTTCTCTTTCCTCTTGCGTATTTTCTTCCTGTTTCACATTAACTATCACATATATTGGCATTCATTACACCTTCAGTTTCTCATACTAGAGAAAAAAATATGATGTTTACACATATGTGTCCTATTTATTTCACTTTTGGATATATCTTCAAGGTACATCCACTTAAGTATTAAGGACTCAAATTTATCATTTTTATGGCAGAGTAATATTCTATTTTATTTTTAAAAATCCCACATCTTCTTTATACCATCCCCTGGTAAATATTTAGCTGCTTCCAAGATTTAGTTATCATAAACTGAGATGTTATAAACATGGGTGTACATATGTAACTGTGGTATGATTCCTTTAATTCTTTTGTGTATATAACTAGAGATGGAAATGGAGGAAAGGAAACAAGGAGAATCAATGAATAGGAAAAAAGAATGAAAAGGAGAATAGCAGGTCAAATGAGACTTCTAATCTTATTTTTAATTTTTTTTAATTTTTAATTTTTAATTTTTTTGAGACAGGGTCTCGCTTTGTAGTTCAGGGTGGCCCTGAGCTCAGCCTCCAACTCACATCACAGCAATCCTCCTGCCTCTGCCTCCTGAGTGCTGGGATTACAGGTGTGAGCCACCATGCCCGGCATTGTGGTATGTGGTACTGATTGCTGCTGGGGGTGAGTCTCCACACCCAGTATTGTATGTGGTTACTGGGGGATTGAACCCGGGCTCTTGCGCTTGGTGAGACAGGTGCCAGAATCACTGAACTAAATCCCTGGCCCTCTAATCTTATTTTTTAAGGAATCTTCACAATGATTTCCATAGTGGTTGCACCAGTCTACATTCCCAGCAACAGTGAGGAAGGGTTCCTTTCTCTTCACAGCCTCACCAGCATTTGTTGTTGGTTGATTTCATGATAGCAGCCATTCTTTCTGGAGTGAGATGGAATCTCAGTGTTGTTTTCCTTTGCATCTCTCAAATGATCAGAAATGTGAAATATGTTTTAATGTGTTTTTATTTTTTTTGCTGCTTTTACTTGTTCCTCTGAAAAATGTCTGTTCATTTCAGATGCCCATTTTTGAATTGAGTCTTTAAATTGGAAGGAGCTGATTTTTTTTAAGTTCTTGGTATACTCTAGATAGTGGTTTTTGGTCTGAGAAACAGCTAGTAAAAATTCCTTTCCATATTGTAGGTTGTATTTTTTCTCTGTTGGTAGTTTCTCTTGCTGTGGAGAAGCTTCCTAGTAAGATGAAATATGAATTTTGATTCTTTCTGCTAGTCCTGTGCTGCTGAAGTTTTGTTCAGAAAGTCTTTCCCTATGCCAGTGTCTGCAAGAGTTCTACCAAAAGGGCTTTTCAGCAGGTTTAGTGTTTCTCTTTTAATTTTACACAAATTGAAATACTGCATGATCTTTCTTACATGAGAAATCCAAAGTATAAATAAATTAAAAAGAAAAATGAAAAATAATAAGAAACAAGAAGATGGAACTTTTGCAAAAGGGATCAAGAGATGTAGGAAGGTGGGATAGAAGAGAAGAGAAGAGGATACAAAGAATAAATATGTGATACATATATATTACAACTTCCCAGAATGAATGTAACCACTGTGTCCTGCAAACATGTATGGTACTAATAAAAAATAAAACAAAAAGTGAAGTTGGTAATAGGCATAATAAATTGGATATTTAGTACTATTTGAAAATTAAAATAGAATAGTAAATAATGCTGTCTTTCTCCTAGGTATTATGTTGGGTATGTTCCTCTCCAGAGTCCTCGTTTTCCTCGGCTATCAGAGACTTTCATTACTGACAACAAAGACAGGTTAAGTCTTATGAGTTGAGTTGTTTATTCTTGACACCCAGAAGAAGTTGCGGTTTCTTTCCTTTTAGCTTCTGTTCACCTTTTTCAAAGTCCAATGGGCAGACCCAAAGACTGCCTCTTAGTTTGACCTACAAAAATACTCCTCATATAATAGGATTGACAGATACTTTCAGGGTAAAATTTGAATTTCAAAAAGCAAGAAATAATCATGTAAATATGTTCCAACAATTGCATGCAACATGTCTGTTAGAGTCACCACCCTCCAAAAGGGCCACTCAACTGTGCTAGATATAAAATGGCTCCCTTTACCACATACCCCTACACTGTGCCAGATCCAAAATGGCTTCCTTTCCCACATGTGCCAAAGGATAGCCTATCAGTAAGCTCCCTAACCGCTACCCAGGGCAAGCCAATCGGATCTCTTGTAACACTTTCCCAAATGCAAAATCTCCATAACAACCCCACTCTACTTCCCAATGTTCTCTCTGTATATTATTTGAAATAGCGTGGCAGCTTTCACCTCCATTAAAGCCTTGCAACGGGTGTTCTTAGTTTGGCTTGTCTTTCTTTCCATGTCTGTATCGAATGCTTATTCATTGTTTATCTGTAATTTAAATTTTACTGGGCACCTACATTTCAGTTTGCCAAGTCTGATTCTATTTGATTCAAATGCACATTCTTTACCTCTGCTTTCTTTGATATTTTTTGAATTGTTGGTTTTTTTGCAATCAGAACAGTGCCAGAATTATGAATGTTATAATACAGGACTGACTAGATCTCAATTGAGAATATTTTAAAATCTCAACCACAGACATCTGTGTTAGTTTGCTTCCCCCTCAGTGCTTACCTAACGGGATGATAGACCATGCAGTCACTTCACTGTATTACTACAGAAAAAGACAATAGAAGAGCTGAGTCTGCGAAACTAATCTATAAATGAGAGTTCGTTTTGCTTCATTTCTATTTCCTTCCCCAGCACCAATGAGGTTTTTTCTTTTTTTTTTTTTTACTTTCTTAATACAAAATTTCATATCTTTTTATCTAAATCTATAATGCTTTTGCTTATTCATGAAGGAAACCTTCATACCATGCTATTGACTCACAGGCATTTTATTGTAGTGATGTGACTTATTGATTTAAATGATTGCAGTCATGAAAGTAATTAAAATGTGTTAAAATAAGGAAAGGAAGACTCTGTTGCTGTGTCCTAGATTCCTGGGACCAAAATAACTCCATTGTCCTTTGTAAAACAAGAGGCTTAATTTCCAGTCATTGAATAAGAGATGAGAACATCTATATCTGCCAATAACCCCATCTAAAAATGAAACATATTTCCAATTTACAATAAAACATTGACTCACGTGCTCAATAAAGACATGTTTAATAAATATTCGAAATGCCACATCGTGAATTACCACGGGTCTTATTGACAGCGGTGGAATGACATGGAGAGTAATTTTTTCTGAAATCTAAAAATGCTGGTATAATTTCCTTTAAGATTAAGTTCTTCACTCTCAAAATGTTCAACCCAGAATTTCCATATTCTGTTAATCTGAATTATTTTATTAAATTCAGATTTCCTCACTGGTCCTTTCAACAGAAGGACAAGGCGATTGCTGCTCTATACAACCCAAAGCAATAACTGAATGCATCTTAAAGGGTCACTTTTTTTTCCTTAGGTAGAAATTAAAGAAAAATGAATTTTTACAGCTATAGGATGGATCATTTCAGTGGTCCTAAAGGCAGAAAAAATAAGGGCCAAATTTTTTGCACTTTTGATTTCATTTCTAGAACAATATTGGGAAAGTTAAGAAGTTCCCTGGTCTCAAAGGCCAGAAGTGGACCAGTCAGACCTGATTCTGTTTCTTACCATGTGGACAGCTGGACAGATCCCCTCAACATCTAGCATTTGGTAGGTGACTTGCTATTTTCTTCTCTTTACATGTTGATGGTATAAGAATGAAGGGCTATGGGAAAAAATGAGAATTAAGTTGTGTCTTATACTGGTACAAATCCCCATTATGGAGTGCAATCATGATGTGTATATTTAATGTACCAATAAAGATTAAAAAAGAATGATGTTTCTATATTTTCAATATAAAAGCATAAGTAAAGAATTCAATACACTATAAAGTACTGCATAAAGCATTATTTTTCTAAATTATACTTTCCAAAAATGTTCCCTTCAATTTTTCTAATCACATATGGGAGGTCAAAAACAAATATATCATTATCCTTCAATAATTGAAATTGTTTAATGATTTGAGGAGTCATCCACAATAACTTTTCACAAATAAAAAATTAAAAAGAAGGCACATTACTAACTTTTTACAATTCTAACAGCAGATGTTTATTCAATTTTACCTATTTATCTCTTCAGGCTAGGGATTAAACCCTCTGCTTTTGATTATAAATACATATACAGGTAGGAGTTGCCTACTGTTTGAGACTTATGGAAATATCTGCTAGATAAGCTTTAGAAAGAGAAAATTGTAATAATAGCATAGTTTTTCCCTTTCTGAATACATCTGTGGTGTTTTCTCTGAGGAGTGAATAGTGGTGTTACGATGAAGTGAACTATGACAGAGAGAAAAGAAAGCAACAAGGGGCCGGGGATTTAGCCCAGTGGTTGTGGCACCTGTCTTGCAAGCGCAGGGGCCCGGGTTCGACTCCCCAGTAACCATATACCATACTGGGTGTGGAGACTCACGCCCAGCAGCAACCAGTACCACATACCACAGTGGCGGGCATGGTGGCTCATGCCTATAATCCCAGTACTCGGGAGGCAGAGGCAGGAGGATTGCTGTGATGTGAATTTTGAGGCTGAGCTCAGGGCCAGTCTGAACTACAAAGAGAGACCCTGTCTCAAAAAAAAAAAAAAGAGCAACAAGATGTCTGGAAAGTATCTAGATTTGTTGTCATGTTTTGGATATGTGTACTAGAGAAACTCATGGACTTTGTCAAAATATTTTTCCATTAAAAAAAGGGACCTTAAAGCATATAAAATCATATATAGATGTACATCTATATATGTTAAAATTTTAAAATCCCATTTGATAAAATACATATTAAAAGTAAAGTTTTTTTCCTATAATTTGCTATACAGCTTATTCTAAAAAAAAAATAGATTTCTTTTGCCTCCAAAAGATATAGGTATATCCCCTTAAGATTAGCCTGCTGCTGATGACTTTGCCTACAGCTCTTCCACAGGTTTTCAGTGTTGTAGGAGAAAATTCTTTTAACTGCAAGTTTTTATATTCGTTTTCCTATTGGTTTCATATACTTTAATCTCTCCTATATTTACTGGTATAGATGATAAATTGTATCAATACCATATGAATATCATTTGGAAGATGTAATTACCATTTACAAAATAGTTAGAGATTAGTTTTTATATTATGAACATCAAAAGATATGGTATTATGTAGACCCAAAAGATTTATTGTCTACTCCAGGTAAAGTGATATTCCATAATAAGAAAAAATGAAAACCATAGGCTAAGAGAGTCATAGATTCATCGCATCTCAGGAAGACAAAAGCTTTCCTTTACATTACTAGACACGGTTATTAGGAGTCATCTATACTTATCAAATGTTGAAAAGTTCAAATAATAACCTGTGGCTTTTAATAGGTGCCATTTATTTGTCTTTATTTTATTCTAAGTTGAGTTCATTTCATTAATTTCTTCCCGAATGTTCGAGCTCATCAGTCACATTTTTGACTGCATGTTTTTGGAGTAAATTCAGTTTGAAAGGGATAATGGAATTGTACTATTCTTACATGATGGAGCCATCTTACTACTCCAGACATTTTTTCCCTGGTTATTTGTTTACTATACACACTTGATTTTCCTGAGGAGAAGTTTTAAAATTTATTTTCCACTACTATCCACCTTATATATACTTGGTTCCTTTAGGGGACACAGTTGTGATAACTATATACCCGGATGAACTACTGCATCTAGCTTAAACTTGCCAACAGTAAAGAAAGTTCTAGATGATTTTCCAGACTAGGCAGTTATACAAGGATACATTCTTTATGTTCTTGAGTTTTCCTGAGCTGTCAAGAGCCCCAGCACAGATCAACCCCCTACAGAGAAAAGAACCCCCAAATATTACACACATAAACACACACGAACATTAAAAAGGCAATAAACTAAAAGGTCACTCACATCTTACAGCTTCTGGGATATAAAGGCTTTTTCTATCTCATCCTGTCTTTCCCTCTCAAGGATATCTCTTTATGCTCATGGAAAAATTGTGGGCTGCCCTTGACAAGCTCACTTGCTCCTAGGACCTCAGTGGTGTGCGATGAATGAGGTAATACCTAAATAAAGTGCTTTCAAACCAATGAAAACATTACATAGCGCATGAGTTATTATTATTTATTGTCTGTTTTCTTTACGATGTAGATCAGGTCTGAGTTCTTTCAGAAAGCCTTTGCTCAGCGGCCGAGGTCACAGCTATCAATCTTTTGTTCTAACATCTCACGGGAGAGGCGGGGCTTCTTACTTGCCCTTTGGAATGACTCATGGTCCCAGTTGCTGTGCAGGTTTAGAAGTCAGAAAGGCCAAAGCTCATTTATCTTTGAGTCACTCGCACAGTGTGATGCAAGAGAGTAGGGTTAATCAACAGAATAGGATTAATGCACGATTTTGATGACTCTGTGTATCATCCAAAAGTTAATTAAGGACTTCCCATAAACGAATTCTTTGAACAGTTTGTATTTCACACTTTAATGTAGTCCTATTTTTAACATCTAAATTGTTTCTCATAGGAAAACAATATACAAACACCAAGAAGAATCTATACCTACGGTTTAGATCATGTTCTAAGATATGAATAGGTTTTAAGTATTTTTTTTGAACTGTTGCTTCAGTATCTCTTCTTATTCTCTCCGCAAAATCAACCTCAATACTTTCCAAATGCCCAAATATGATGGATTAAATTGATCAAATTGCAAACTAGTGTCTTATGCAATAGTTTCTTAATATCATTTTATGTTCAAAATTTGTTTTCCTCTTCTGTGAGAGATTACTATTTAAAAAAATCAATTCTAGCTATTCTTTTCTTGCTATTCTTCTAATGAGGAACTTAAGAAACTAGGAATTGTATTTCATATTTAGACATTTTTAAAGCCTTCTTTACCCTTGTTATATCCTCTGTCCTGTTGCTGTTCTAATCTATTTCCTATTGTTCCTGCCTCTCATCCCCAAGGTAATAAATAATCCCTTCAAAATGCAAATATTGATATTTATAATATGAGATGGTTTCATCAATAGAATTGTAAAATTTACAGTCACATGAAAATCTCATCTTTGGAAACTGCCTCTTTCATTGTTTTTCAAAGCAAGCACAAGGTCAAGATCAAGGTAGAAGGAGCTGGTTCTACTTACCAATAACAGTAGGGCGCCTTTGCATTATTGCTCTAGGTAGAATGTAGTTCTGGTGTGGACAAGTAGAGACTGCATTCTTTACAGAAGGATAGAGTGTTAAAAGAAATAGCGCTAGAGGGGCTGGGGATTTAGCTCAGTGGTTCTGGCACCTGTCTTGCAAGCACAAGGGCCCGGGTTCGATCCCCAGTAAGCACATACAATATTGGGTGTGGAGACTCACGCCCAGCAGCAATCAGTACCACATACCACAGTGTCAGGCGTGGTGTCTCATGCCTGTAATCCCAGCACTCGGGAGGCAGAGGCAGGAGGATTGCTGTGATGTGAGTTTGAGGCTGAGCTCTGGGCCAGCCTGAACTACAAAGCGAGACCCTGTCTTAAAAAAAAAAAAAAAAAATAGCACTAGATTAAAAAAAAAAAATAAAACCTCAAGTAGATTTAAAAATCTGTCAAGTAATTTAAGGCTTTCAGTTATGAATGATTTGAAAATCAACACATCATAGGTTTAAAATAACAAAGACCAATACTTCCATTTTCCCCAGTGCTTCAGAATTTATATTTGACCAGTGGTTGATATACTCTGGCTTTCATGTTCATGTTTTCAAGGCACTGTGGAAAAATAGAGATGAAGAGGTGACCTTCCTTTTTCTACTATGTGTGTGTTATTGAGTAAGAAATTTCCACCTGGCACCATTTACTGAACAAACTCTAAATAATCTTTTTTAAAGTGCCGTACTAGCTTCTGGAGAGAAAACGGCCTTACTTCCTTTACCATGAATAGGTTTCTTATGGTTAATCTTCCTTTCATGATGTTTTTACTAGAAGTGTCACCAGGATCATAAATTTTCCTGACATTATTATGATGGATGGATTACTAAGACATTATAAATGATCTAAACATCTCAATAGCATTAAGAAGTCAAGCTCAAATGTTTATTGCGGAAGATGTGTGGCTTGTCTAGACATAACAATGTGATTAAGAGCTGCAGAGAATAAAAATTAATCCTGCTCAAATTCTAATTGCAAGAATTATGCACTATATTGGAACAATGAGCTGCACTTAAACTAAATCTAAATGGAAGCCACAGTAGCAAAATCATGAAGTTCTTTGGTTGTTGTTCAAAATTGTTAAAATAGTTGTGAGAAGTGTATTGTGAGGAGGAAAATCTTAACTATTTAAATAAAATCTCTAAATAAGATGCACTTTACAATACTATATATGCCACCAAAAGTGTGTCTAATGAATGGTCCATTCTAGAATTTCCACAGAATGACAGTAATAACTTTATTTCTCTTTCTGGTTTTGGCAAAGTCAAATTGTATTCAATCTGAATAAGACTCATTTTTATTTCTTATTAAGTTAGAAAATTATTATTTTTAAGTTATTAAATTAGTCTTACCAATATATTGATGGATTTTTGCTACCCAAAACACTAGGAATTGGTCATGCCAACACAGTAATCCCAGAATAATGTCATTTACCAATTATACTCACCATGGTAAAAATTAAGTTTACAATTATTTGAAATCATTTAAAATTTTAATAAATGCACAACTAAAATTACAGTAAAATCTCTACCACATACATTAATAATGGAAAGATAAAATAATATTTATAAAAATAAGCAATTCCCAAGCTCACCCAATTGGTGGATTAAGTCATATGTAATACAGTGAGGAATGAGTCTAATCAAACATAGATTTCTGGAGTTTAAATCATACTTAATTCTCAGTATATCTCAGAAAAGGGAGTACCTTTGTCTCATTTTTAAAATTCACTAATACAGATAGGACTTAAAGCTAAGGAATTCATTTTAGGGTAAAATCAAACCCAACCTCAGAAATCCCATAACTAGTCATTTGTGATTTGGGTGTGTACCAGTATTAGTAATACAGGGGTCATTAGCATTTCTCTGAAGCCAGATTACTGTATATAATTGTAATATATATACTATTGTAATATAATCCTATTCATTAGTTCCATTTCCTTAGGCACATGTGTATCTCTCAGTGCTTCATTTCTTTTTCTTTTTGGAGGCACTGGGGCTCAAACATGAGCCTTTATGCTTGCAAGGTAGTCACGGTACCACTGAGACAAATTCCTGGCCCCAGTACTTCAGTTTTATCCCTCTACTTAGAGTGGTATTATGGTTTCAATGAGGTTTAAGTATTTTAACCACTAGAAAGAAGGTACGAGAGGTCCCAGAGTATAAAGAACTTCCCATACGTATTCACTCCTACACGCTTGACATTTTGCCATAAATCCGTAACATTTTTCCTTGATCCAGCCACTATTTGGGAGGTCAAAATCAGAGTTCCTCATTTGATCCAAAGATACAGAAAGACTCAAATGACACTTTTCTCTATCATCCCAAGGATAGCACATAGCTAGTGCTAATCTGATGCCTTGTAAAAGGATTGCTTGGTTACAGTGTGAGACCAAACTTGATATAAAAACAGCCATTTTGTAAAAAGCCTCCACCTTGTATCCTGTAACCTCCCTCCGAACTTGGAACTTGTCTCATTGGAAACTGTCCATCCAACTGATGCACGCAGCCGCAGATTGTATGTTTTTAGAATATACTGTTCTATGGTAACTAGTGAACTAATCATTGCTATTGGCATCTGTAACGACTCACTTCTGCACTTTAACAATAGAATGACCCAATCACTCCTGCATAGAAACCATCTGGTAACAGGGAGGGGGGTAGTAGATTCTCTCTTTAAATACTGTGCCCCAGTTTACCCACTTGCCTTCTTCCACATGGGAGGATGGTCCTCAGCTGAGTAATAAAACTCTTAGGTGGACTTTAAGATCATGTTGTGTTCTGAGAGATTATCTCAGTGGGATTTAGTCTGCACAAAATTTTGGCATTGTACTCTTACCCTCTAGTACTACAGAAGGTGACCGTATTTAGATATATTAAAAATTTAAGTTACAGGGGTGGGGAGTTAGCTCAGTGGTTCCGGTGCCTGTATTGCAAGCGCAAGGGCCCGGGTTCGATTCCCTGGTAACCACATAACAATACTGGGTGTGGAGACCCACACCCACCAGCAAGCAGTACCACATACCACAGTGCCGGGCGTGGTGGCTCACGCCTGTAATCCCAGCACTCGGGAGGCAGAGGCAGGAGGATTGCTGTGATGTGAGTTTGAGGCTGAGCTCAGGGCCAGCCTGAACCACAAAGTGAGATCCTGTCTCAAAAAACCTTAAAAAAAAAATTAAGTTACAATGACTTTATTATTTTAGGTCCTAATCCAATGTGATTAATGTCCTTCTAAGGAGAAATTTAAGACGCAGATAGATGGGGAGGGGCTTCTGACAATGCAGCAGGAACACATGGCCATCTGTATTTCAAGGGAAGAGATGTTAGAAAAAACGATCCTGCCCTCACATACGTATCCTGTGTTTCCTCTTCATCTTGTTCCACCACCCAGAGCGCAATGTTTTGTTATAGAATCCTAGGAAAGTAGTGCGCAGCACCTTAGAGAGCACACTGCACGTAATCTGTTACTCTCTCAAGGCAATTGACCTCAGCAATGCAGGAGGCTTTTGCAGTTATTTTGCACTTAATATCAATGTTCAGAGAGGAAACCATCCCTATTGTGCTTGTCAGCGTCATTTTTACTTTTGCATGTACCTACAATTTGTTCATTCTAATTACTTACAGATTTCATGTAATGAATATATCAATTTTTCTTTCTACTTTCCATGGATATTTGAGTTTTTTCAAAGGTGGTTACTGCCAGCATCTCTATTAATGAATTGAGTGAATGTACATATGTGTTCTTATTGAGCATATGCTTTGCGGTAAGAGTATCACAGTATAGATGTGTGGATACTCACTTTAGAAAATTACTAAATAGTATTTTCAAGGTAGAGGTTTCCACTCCTACCACCAATGAATAGGAGTCCTGTGTTTCATATATTTACCATTTGTGATAAATGGATAATTGTAACTTGGAGCTAATTTCAAGTATTAATAGTGTAAAAGAGATTGTACTAATTTGAAATATGTGATATGGTAAGTATAGGTAAATCTATTTACCTATCATTACCACTACAGTCAAGATACAGAATATTTCAGAACCTGCCAAGTTTCCTATGAATGCAGCAGTCACCTGCCCTTTTTTTTTTTTTTTTTTTTTTTGTTGTTGTTGTTTAGTGTTTTTGGTTTTTTGTTTGTCTGTTTGTTATTTTGATTTTTGGAGACAGGGTCTTGTTTTGTTGTTCAGGCTGGCTGTGAGCTCACTATGTTGCACAGGCAAAACCTGAATTCACAGCAATCCTCCTGCCTCTGCCTCCAGAGTGCTGGGATTACAGGTGTGAGCCACCATACCCAGCATTGCAGCATGTGGTACCGAGGACTGAACTTGGGACTTTGCACTTGCCAGGCAGGTGCTGGAACCAGTGAGCAAAATCTCTGGCCCCACCTACCCATTCTTATCAATAAATCTTCATGCTGTTTCCTGTCACTACCAATGTATTGTGTCTTTACTAAAATTTTATATAAATTGTGCACTTGATTGTGTTTTAGTCCTCTTCATAAGCTCACCACAGTTCTAATATCCATCTGATTGGTGGTTTATTCTTTTTATTATTGAGCAAATTTCATTCTAAGGATATACTACGATGTGTAGATTTCTTTTTTCAGTTGTCTATGAGCATTTGAGTTCTTTGTAGTTTGTGACAATTATGAGTAAATTTTAAGTGACTTTTATTCTGCTACCTCTTTTTACTTGGGTGGGTAAATAGTAGGGTTGGAATATGTGGATTGTATGGTAATACGTACTGAGCTTCTCTGGTGAGCTTGTGCATATATTAAAGATCCTACAAGCTGCTGTGACCTTGGATGACCAGAAAATTATGAATGCATGAGACAGAAAGCTGGAGCGAAAGACCCAATGTTATCTTGGGCTACTTTATGACCCTTAGGAACAGTTCCCTTAACATCTGAGCCCACAAAGCATTGTCCAGGCTGATAGGATGCAGGGCTTAGCTGAGCAGACCACTACCATCCACCAGACCTAAAGTAAGAGGGTTATAACAATATAAAGCTGCATGGAACTATAACAGTTCTTTTGACTAATTCCACAATGGACTATATGACTCAGGATAACATAGCACTATGAGTTCAGGTTGTGCTCACTTTGGTTTGGGTCAGAGTAGACTATCTTCTTATTTCTTTCAAAGCAGAGATTTTACACCCATTGTGAACTCTTATGCAGCTTTAAAGCAACATTCCTAGTTTTTTTCAGAGGAGCTTTAGTGATTTTTATCGAAATGTGCAGTTTGTATCTAGGAAAGTTTTGATCGTTTCTGAATTGTTTGGATGTTTCTTTACATATATCTTTAAAAATTTATAGTTCTAGCTCCTACCTGTAGAGCAGTGATATATATATATATATATATATATATATATATACACATATATATGTATATGTATATGTATATATATGTACATATATACATATACATATATATGTACATATATATACATATACATATATATGTACATATATATGTACATATATACATATACATATATATACACATATATATGTATATATATATTTCAATATGGTATAAGTAGGAGACAAGTTTCATCTATTTTCATGCAGATATTCGTGGAAATGTCCTTTGCCTAAATAATAGTATGCATACTTTGATTAGAAGTCTAATGAGCTTATAGCATATAATACAGGTACTTTTTCTGGGCTATTAAATATATGTGTGTAGTATGTGTATATATATGCATATATACATATATGTATATATGTATATATACATATAATATATTTATATATATGTGGTATGTATATATATGCATATATATGTTTATT
>PVIR01017256.1:0-35207 GCA_004026965.1 Petromus typicus
ACATATAAGGTTGTACTGGAAAGAGAACATGAGAAGGAAAAGGAAATATCTGCCAGATAAAAAGGTCTGATTTTGTAGCAAAAAATCACCATTTTATATCACTGCAGCAGCCAATTAAGATCAGCAAGATAAGTAAGTTTGTCACAAACAGAAATCAAAGATACTTGCATATCAATTTTCATGTAACTTCACATTGAAATCACAAAATTCCATTCATTCTAGCCCAACATTAATTACTCACATTTTAGGCCTTATTATTTAATATATAGGTCTTATTATTTAATATATTGATAAGTATAAATTTACACTACTATATTACCATTTTAAAAATATTTTGATACTGTTTGCAATTGTTTTCCTTTGTAACATTATGTCTTTATACTTTTAAAAGTGTTCTACTAAAAGGGGCCCAGAGGCTCCATTAAATTTCCATATTTCAAATAATATTCAAAAATTCTCAAACTAAAGGAACACAAATGAACTAAACAGTAGAAGAAATTATAAAAGCTGGTAGGAGTGGGGCCATAACTAATGCTTTCCTACTTTACTTATTTTTTTGGTTTCAAACCACAAAATTCAAAGTTGTGTAGCTGTACTACCTACAAATAATCTTTACTTCAAAGTGAAATAGGGTGAAGGGGGAAAAATAATGAGATTATAACAAAAAAGAAAGGAAACAAATTTTATGTATATGGGGGGTGGTAAGGTGTGTAGAGCTATGGGAAAAAATGAGAATTAAGTTGTGTCTTATACTGGTACAAATCCCCATTGTGGAGTGCAATCATGATGTGTATATGTAATGTACCAATAAAGATTTCAATTAAAAATAATAATAATCTTTACTTCTTTCAATGCAATGAAAACTTTTAAGTTTTAAGTCAATGATACATGTATTTCTCTTGTTAGATAATTTTGTATCATAAAGTGTAAGCTTAATATTGACAAAATGATTATACATGATTTCTAGCAAAGTAGTTCTACCTTCAGAGACATTCAACCAAGACCGTGTACATATGTATATAAATATATGTGTGTATATGCATATACACACACACACACACACACACACACACGTACTGGGGATCGAATTCAGGACTTGAGCTTATGCAGCTGGAATGACATCACTGAGCTAAATCTGACCCCAAAATTATATTTTTATTATCAGTGACTTAAAAAGTGGAAAGAAAATAGTTCTTTATTTGGAAACTGTGTGTGTGCACACGCATGTGTGTGTGAAGATGTTGTGTTTCTATGAAAAATTGGATAGTTTTAAATATTGTATAAAATAAAAGAAATCACTTAAAAATGAATTACTTTTTATCAAACCATTAGTTAACAGGCCATTTCTCAAGAAGGAAAACTGATCTCAAGGCAAAATGAATATAGTTTGAAATGAAAACTAATCATAAGTTTAAAAACCTTCTTTTTATCAATGTTTATTTTGAGAGTTCCCACTAAACTGAGTTCCAGTACCAGAGAGATGAGTCACCCTGTGGCAGAGAGGTGAAGGGGAGCTGGCTGTGGTGCTACCACTTGACTTTCACAGGACACAGGTGTTACCTAGGTGTAAAGGGATGACCACAGAGTCCCTCTATGGGGAACCTGTTTACACTAGCGGAAACCTTTGCACTTCTTGTCTGACAAATACCAATTTTATGCGGCCTGACCTCGGCCATGTGCAGTAACCCAACCCTGTACTCCCGTTGTCCCAGGACAGTTCGGTGCTCTTCACTGGAAAGGTGTAAATCCAAAGCACGACAGGAAACAAGTTTACAGATTTTTACCTGGGTAAAGTGACCTAGTAAATCCAGAGCAAAGTCCTCACAGGCAAGCAGAGAAAGGCAGCTAGCAATGTGTATAGCAGAACCGAACAGAGCTCCCTATACCCATATGGGCAATGCCCGAATGGTCCATTATAAGAAAGTGAAAGAAACCTGAAGAGTTCAAAATGCTACATGAAGAGATGTCTCTAAATTCACACCTCTAGTCACAGTTTGAGCCATAAACGCTTGGTACAGAACTAGAAATGTGGCACAAGGTAAGTCCTGCTCTTGGTATAAGAAAGTTGCACTTATAAGCAAAATGGATCCTGAGCCAATATAAAATTATCATTCACCATGCTCAGATTCCAAACCAAAGGACAGAGACAGACTGGCTCCACCATAGGTCGCTACCTTCATTTACTTCCACATTCATCCTGTGAAGGTGATCAGGACACTTAATCATCACACTTAATAACACCAAGTAGCAGTGACTAGATTTGCCATGTGTTCGATGTAGTGATAGGAGCCAGAGCTTTAAAAGCCAAGACCTATACAGTGACAGCTCTGAGACTCCAGTCTAGCAGGAAGTTATTACACAGTGAAACACAAATGCATGCTATCAATATTGTGAGTGATAATCACAACATATATGTATGTACTATGCACTGCGCTGTGCTGAGACAGAATACCCAACGCCCAAACTCTTGAGGGAGCATTTTAACTTGGCTCAGAATTTCAGAGGCTTCAGTGCTTGGTCAGCTTGCTCCAAGGCAGCAACATCATAGTGGAAGAGCAGTGTACAGCAAAGCTGTTCAGTTCACAGTGGTCAGGAAGAGAGCCAGGGAACAGTGGCAGAAGAGCCAGGGCCAGATGTAGCACCCATAGTCACTCTTCCACTCTCCATAAAGATATACCCAGAAGTGTGATTTACTAATACCTTAGGAGGCTTTCGAGCCAATCAAGTTGATGAACTTAATTGTCACAGTGCATTATCTCCTTTATTCTTCACAAAAATTCAATTCCAATTCATCAAGGGAGTAACTTGCCCACATGTCTCATCATTAGAAACAGGAGGGACCGGGGAGTTAGCTCAGTGGTTCCGGCGCCTGTCTTGCAAGCACAAGGACCCAGGTTCGATCCCTTGGTAACCACATACAATACTGGGTGTGGAGATTCACCCCAGCAGCAACCAATACCACATACCACAGTGCCGGGCGTGGTGGTTCACACCTGTAATCCCAGCACTCGGGAGGCAGAGACAGGAGGGTTGCTGTGATATGAGTTTGAGGCTGAGCTCAGGGCCAGCCTGAATTACAAGGTGAGACCCTGTCTCAAAACATAAAAACCAAAAACCAAAAAACAACAACAATAAAAAACCTAAAAAAAGAAACAGGAGGAACAGAGCTCAAAATACCTAAAACTAATCTTCAAATAATGAATTTATACTATAAAAATATTTGTTTTATAGAAACAAGAGACTATCTGTGAAAAAGTTATGTTTTATATATTACAGGTCAAGCTTAATGAGTAAATGAATCTTAAAACAAAAACAAGGCCATTGCAAATGATTAAACAAATTTAAGCAACAGCTGAAAGATGAGATATCAGAAAATATGAGACTCATATCTGTCCAGGTAGCCAAAGAGTGAGTCCTGCTTTATCAGATCTCTTTGCAGACTATACACCTAACCTATAAGATACTGCACCATTGACTAGTTAGTGAACACTTACCATATAAGTAGCAAATACATTTCATCTTAAACCCTTTTTAGTATGTTGTCAGTGACTCTCAGAAGCTCTGTGTTGAAGAGGACTCTGTGAAGGATGAAGGTAGCAAGTCTGTCCCAGGGTCAGAGGGAAAAGTCACAGCACACTTGCAAAGGATCTGTCATTCCTAGCACCACTGTTCACAGCACTGTGCTAGGAGCATCCTTTCTCAGCATAATCTTGGGGAGTGCCTGGAGTTAAGGTCAAAGACATAGAAAAAGTATAACACACTGTGGAAAGTACAAGAACAAAGCTATGCGCAAGATACTAAGTCAGTCCACAGAAAGGAGCCCAGAATTCTGTAAGAGAATTTAGCAACACCACTTATTGATTATAACTACAGTATCAGTGTACATATTTTGATCACCTATAATTTACGAGTTATTGCCCTAAGCATTTAGTATATTAATACACTGTACTGCCCAAAAATCATAGGAGGAGGCTGCTATTTATCCCCATTTTACAGATCAGACCTCTAGATAATGTAATTCATTCCTGATCAATACTTGCTAGGTCAAGGCTCTGGTTTTGAATCCCAGATGTTCTGGCTCCAGACTCTTTGATGTTAGCTATTTACATATATGGTAAATATTTTAATAATAAAACTGTTTCAAGAATATTCTTTTCTGAATAAGAAGCAAGTAATTTGGAGTTATATTGATTTCAGTTTAACCCACATAACATTAGCATTGAAACTTCAAAAAGATAAAGATCAGCTATACAAATCCCACTTACTGTTGATGTTTGTCATTCTTCAAAGACACAGTTGCTCTATTTTTGTTTTTGCTTTTGTCTTCAGAAACGTTAATGCAGTTTCACTGCAAATATATCAAGTCAAATGCAAATTTTCCTAGTTAAGAATTTGGAATGGGACTAACTTTATAAAACTGCAGGGCAGAAGTACGTAGGTAAAGCCTAGGAACACAAACATCCTGGCCTCATCAAAATTGTAATTAATACTTCTCCAGTTAATGTCTATTAATTATCTCTTATGAAACAAAACCTATCAATGAAGTGTAATATGAACTTGGCTTTCATGAGACTTTAGAATAAGGTAACAGCTGTTAAGAGCTGTATTTATAAAAACTGGTTTAAAGAGGCTTCAAAAACATGTTCATTCTAGGCTTTTAAAAAGCCAATATCCAATATCTCTGCCACAGGGTCTGGAAAACTTTTTTGTGTGATAGTAATGTGGGGAAAATTAGATATGAAGATCACAAGTGGAGTTAATAATCTTGTAAAATATATATTAATTATTTTATTTTTGACATTTTACACATTTTAAAAATATATTATGTACTTATCACCCAGATTTAACAGATGTTAACATTTGGCCATATTTGTCTCTGCTTTTTTTTTTTTGAAACATAAGAATCATATAATCTTTATTATTTCTTACTCAGTATAAAGTCAAGCAAGATTCTAACATGAAACCTCTTGAAATACAGAAATCCAAAAGTAACTCTTACTGTGATGATAGCTACAAAGAACCTTGTCCTAAGTATGAACCCAAGCACTAGGCTTGCAGGGACACAAGGAAGCCTGCTGTACAGATCAGCACCTGGGAGATGCTAGGAAAGATGGGATTTGAACCTAAGTCTGCCTGAGTCTGAATTTTCATCAGAGCAAATGCTGCTTTATGCAACACTCAGACTCTCTCTTCCAGGTCGCTGTTCTCTGCATCAGTTGTAATCTCCAAAAGAATGAAAATATCCATGAGTCTGAATAACAATCATCCAGTTTTGGCTTCTGCCAATTCAGTCTCTATTTATGCAGCCATTATTATCTTCCATCAGCAAGGCATACTGCATCAAAACCACAGAACAGCCAAAAATAACCAATCAGAATACAAGACAATCTTACAAAGCTCCGGCCAATCAATTCCACACCTCCTTATCTAATAAAGAAGGATTCACAAGCATTACCTGCTTTGAGACTGCTTATGTACCCCACCATCTAGTGCTACTGGTAGTTCCAAGGTGAATATATTGTTTGATAAGTAAGTACCTCAAAGACCAATTAGGAGATCAAGTGAGGCCAGGGCTCCCAAACTACTAGCTTCAAGCCTTGATGGTAGTGGCACGTTCACGCGTGTCTGCAGTTGTCTGCTCCACTATTTTTTGTTACCAGAGTCAGGCTGGATGACAGGTCCATGTGAACACCCAGAGGTTAGAAAACTCACTGGTGAAAGAGTTTTGGCCAATTTATCATTTTACAACCCCTTACTTAGTACCTCCCTTTACCAGGCACTGTTCTAGGCATATTCTTGAAAGAATAAACAAAATAGTCACAATATTTACATTTTAGTAAAGAACAGTCAGCATTACGTTAACAGCTAAGTATTTAGTATGTCCAGTGACAATAAATACTAAGAAAAGGTGATGGAAGGAGACACGCTTGTCAAGAGAAACACAGAAACTGAAGCACAGAAAGCTGGTACACAATACACAGGGCAAACATGCCATGGCTCTGGCACGTACAAGGGGTAATATCAGAGGCGGAATGACCCACTAGATGCACAAAAATTGAGTTAATCAAATAAGTGTTAGAGTCAAACAGATTTTATTTTAAATCTTAGTTCTACTGTCCAGTCTACATGTGATTAAAAATAATTTGTCAGTCCTAGTTTTTTCTCACCTGTAAAATAGAAATAGACATCTTACAGATTTCACATAAAATTATATGTGAAGTATGTATCACAGTGTTTGATATATACCACTTACCAAATTAAATTGGAATGGTACATGGCATTATTCCATACAGGGAATGAAGTAGAGAAAAGAATCTAGGATGATATTTAGGAATCCGGCATAGGTGGCTGGGGAAAGAGGATACTGGGGAAAGAAAAAAGTTGGGTGAGAGTGAAAAATTAAGTGTTGATCGGCAGCCAGATGGCGACGATCTCAGAGCAAGCTCTACTGTTCTTGTCTGATCACTGAGGAGATTATGAAGAAGAGAAAGGATTTTTTGTGCCCTGGCTCTTTATTAAACACTAGCTCTCTGTTTTACCCATTTATAAATTTGTCTTCACAAACATCTTTTGATTCAAGGTGTCATGTGATTATATATATCAAGCTGCCAGGCTTGGTGGCTCTGGCACATAATCCCAGCTACGTAGGAGGCTGAGACAGGAAGATCACGGATCAAGCACTGAGTTCAAGGTCTGGGAAACAGGGTAGGAGCCCTGGGATGTAGCTTAGCACTCTTAGTACTGGGGGAAGATGGAGAAGGAATTTTCAAGTTGGTTCTAGCTTAATAACTAAAAGTTGAATTTAAAACACTGAGGGAGTTATGGAAATCTTTTCAGTACGCTTTCACCCATAAATATGTGACGAAGACTGAATTCTAGCTTAATCAGATCTATTCCCCTTTCCTCTCCTTCCCATGACACACAGCAGGACTCCACGAGCATTTCTGTAATAAATATATGTACACCTTGTCTGTGAAATTAAACAGGTTCTTTTGCATGTTTGAGCAGCCCCTTCCCTACCCCCTAGGTGAACCTTAGGCCATGACGGCATCTCGCCCTGCAGTTTAGGAGGTGCTGGGACCCTCCCCACACCTGACACTGGTCATACTTTTATCAGAATAAATAAAGCATAAAACTGAGCAGCAGATTTGTAGTATGACACAGCAGTATTGCTTGCATTAGGCCAATTTTCCACTTATGACAGCAGTAATAGCACTAAAAGCCAATAAAAGCGGTCTGTTCGTTCAGAGATCAGCTTTTATGGCTTATTCTAAATACTATCAAGTGAATCAAGAGCCGTCATTATAATGTCTAAAAAGCCTTCATACCTTGTAAGCAAACAGTGTGACTTTGACAAATAATCATTAGCATGCCTGTGTGAGGCCACTGGTGGGAGAAAAAAGTCAAATAACAGATATTTCCATTTACATGAATCATTAAGGTAATGTTGGATAGTTTCAGAATAAACAAAATGGATTTCATATGTAAAATGATACACTATCACTTTCAACAATTCCAGCACTTTTTGGTATTTTACTTCCATAGAGCTAAAGATGTATGCTACTTTCTTTGCTCCAGCTTCCTTAGTTCTCTGGCATGTAAGGAAAGTTTGATGAAATTGAATTCTGATCTCACCACTTTTCAATGCAGTCGCTTTTCACATGTCATGCTAAAATGACTTGTTTATGAGCATTTCTTAAGACTAAGTATATGAAACGCAATGAAAACCAGGTAAGTGTTCCATGTTAAAGTGGAGATTTCTAATTGATAACAGTTGGGGAGATAAACTTTCTGGAGTAGAATTTGGAAAACTGTAACTATTAGATCAAGAGATTGGCAACTTTTTTTCTGGGATGGGCCACATAGTACATATTTTTGGCTTTGTAGGCCATATAGACTCTGTCACAACCATTCAACTTTGTGACTCTACCATGAGAATACACACAATTCATAAAATAATGGACATGGCTGTGTTTCAATAAAACTGAGTTTATAAAAACAAGACAACAGGCTACACATGGCTTGTGGGCCATGCTTTACCAGTCTCTACACTTGGTTATTACAAGAGCCATAAAGACAGATCTGTATCTATTGTAATCACCACGTTTCCTTAGGTAAGTGTCCAGCCCAGAGACATAGATAGCATTTGTTTACTTAGGGATAACTGTTCATCACATAAATACCGAGTAAATTATACTCTTTAGAATCCCAATTGGCCAAATTATTCTAGTCATTTTCCTAAGACAGTAATACAAAGTATGTGCGAGGAATTTGCAATGCATACTTCCAACAGTACTCTATTTTAACACACAGCAAGAAAACAGAAGTAATATAAATATCCAGCAAATGGGGAATGGATAATGAACAATGGACATGATTCAGTCATTTAAAGTAACAACACATTATATTTGAAAAATAATATCCAATGTCTTTAAAATATTGTCAAGTATATTAAGTGAAAAATTAATTAGCAATTAACTTTCATGGGACAAATGTCTATTGAATACCAATCCTGTAACAAGCACTATTCAACACGCTGGAATAAAGCAAGAACAAAATATGCATAAAACTCCTGTCCACATAATGATTATATTATTAGAGAATCTTAATTAAGTATGATTATATTTTTGAAAGAGAGGTGTGTGTATGTGTATAAATATATTCATTTTTAGATTTTAAATATTCTCCATTCAAATACTTTTTAAAAGTTTACTGTAGAGGGGCCGAGGAGTTAGCGCAGTAGTTCTGGCACCTGTCTTGCAAGACTATTAATTAAGGCAGCCAGCGCCATCGCAGCCGCTACAGGTCTGGAGCCTGCTGGCCTCCAGGCCTATGCCGCAAGCGTGCCAGGGGACTCAGTAAAGATGGGTGGAGCCGGGAAAGTTGCAGCCAGCAACATCTTAGCCAGGGGCGTTTTTATGGAAACCTCAGCCAGCGATATCACAGCCGAGCAGAGGCTGGAGCCTGCCTTTCTCCATGTCAATTGCACAAGCACATCTGGAACTCTGTACTGATTGTATAAGAACAACCCAGGAAATGTTGATATTTTAAGGGTCCTGAATATTAGGAGGAAAGAGATTCACAGAAAACATCACCAGACAACAGGGCAGGTACAAAGCCAAAAGCAACAGCAAGGACAAAAACTCAGAGATAAGGAAACAAAGTCTCAGATGCAAAAATCCTCACCCTAAGGTAACACAGAAGAAAGGGAAATAGAGAAGTTTGAAGGTCAGTCTCCAGGGTTCTCGGAAATGATAACCAAAGCAGATCTAGTAAAATGGAAATCAGAACTGATCTCTGAGATGAAAGCAGAAATATTGGACACAGTTAACACTCTGATTAATAAAGCTAAGGAGGAAATCAAGGACTTGATGGAATCCAAGATAGCAAAAGCAATGGAAATTTTAAACACCTACAAGCAGAAGTCCAGGGAATCAAGAAAGAAAGTGAAAGTTTACACAACAGAATGAATATGGCAGAAGACCAAAGTTCAGACCTAAAAGACAAGGTATCAGCCAATGAACAGGAAAGGCATAATTTATGGAAAATGTTAAGCGATAATGAGAAATCAATCCAACAACTCCTAGATGATGCAAAGAAGAATAACATACGATTGATTGGAGTCACTGAGGAAGCAAAGACAATACAAATGACATTAAAAAACTATTCACAGAGATAATGGCAGAAAATTTTGCAGAAAAAGGTAAAGAATTGGACATGCAAATATATGAAGCATACAGAACTACACATGCCTGTAACATGAAAAAAATCAACACTTAGGCATATAACTATGAAAGTTCCAGATATTGAAAAAAAAATGAAATACTGGAATCAGCCAGAGAAAAGAAAACAATTACATACCAAGGAAATCCCGTCAGAATCACAGTAGACTTTTCAACTCAAACACTTAATGCAAGAAGAGCCTGCCCTGAGTGAAGTGTTTTAAGCCATAACGGAAAACAACTTCCAACCCAGACTGTTGTATCCCGCAAAACTATCCTTCAAAACTGAAGGGGAAATAAGATACTTCCATGACAAAGAACACCTGAAAAACTTCACAAATATGAAATCTGCACTCCAAAACATTCTAAAGAATATCTTGGAGAAAAATAAGGAAAGTTACAAATCCATGAGACCTAACCGAGTCAATAGATTGACTAGATATATATTTGTCTAGATAGATTTCTAGACAAATATGAACTCTCGAAGCTGAATAAAGAAGATATAGAAATGTTAAACATCCCAATATCAATCTGTGAAATTGAACATGTATTTAAAGACCTGTGAACAAAGAAAAGCACTGGATCTGATGGTTTTACTGCTGAATTCTATAAAATTTTTAAAGAACAGTTAGTGATTCTACTTCTGAAACTCTTCAATGAAATTGAAAGGGAAGCAGTACTTCCAAACTCATTCCTGAAAGCAACTATTAACCTGATTCCAAAAGCAGAGAAAGACCCAACCAAAGAGAAGACCCAACCCAAAGAGAACTACAGGCCAATATCCCTAATGAACATTGATGCAAAAATCCTCAATAAGATACTTGCAAACAGAATACAGAGAATTATCAAAAAGATTATACGCCCTGACCAAATTGGATTCATCCCAGGGGTGCAAGAATGGTTCAACATACGTAAATCAATAAATGTTATACACTATATTAACAGACTCAAGGACAAAAACCATATGGTCATCTCAATTGATGCAGAAAAAGTGTTTGACAGAATACAACACCCACTTATGTTCAAAACCCTACAGGAGATCAGAATAGATGATCTGCATCACAAACTAATAAAAGCTATGTATGAGAAACCATCAGCCAGCATCATATTTAATGGTCAAAAACTGAAACCTTTCACAATAAGATCAGGAACAAGACAAGGATGTCCTCTCTCACCACTTCTGTTCAATATAGTTCTGGAAATATTAGCCATAGCAATTAGTCAAGAAAACGAAATAAAAGGGAATAAAGATAGGAAAGGAAGAAGTTAAACTGTCATTATTTGCTGATGACATGATAGTCTATCTAGAGGATCCTAAAAACTCAATTAAAAAACTGCTGGACCTAATTGCCAAATTTAGTTGCATAGCTGGACACAAAGTCAACGTTCAAAAATCAATAGCCTTTGTATACACAAACAGTAGACCCACTGAGATAGAAATTGGGAAGTCAGTCCCTTTCACAATAGCACCACCAAAAATAAAATACATAGGAATCAAACTAACAAAAGGAGGTGGAAGACATCTACCCTGAATATTAAAACACTCTGAAAAATTAGATAGAAGAGGATTTCAAAAAATGGAAAGACATACCTTGCTCCTGGGTAGGAAGAACCAATATTGTCAAAATGGCTATACTCCCCAAACTACTATACATATTCAATGCAATCCCAATTAAAATCCCAACAGCGTATTTCATACATCTAGAGGGAAAAAAAATCCAAATTTTCATCTGGAACCACAAAAAACCTAGAATAGCAAATGCAATTCTAAGCAACAGGGACATGGTGGGAGGTCTTACAACCCCATACCTGAAACTATACTACAAAGCCACCGTGATAAAAACTGCATGGTACTGGAAAAGTAACAGACCTGAGGATCAATGGAGTAGACTAGAAGATCCAGAAACTACCTCAGATATACTCAGCCACCTCATCTTTGACAAAAGAGCCAAAAATCCTCAATGGAGCAAAGATAGCTTCTTTAACAAATGGTGCTGGAAAAACTGGGCTTTAACCTGCCAAAGACTAAAACTAGATCTAGTGCTTTCACCATGTACGAAGCTAAAATCAAAGTGAATAAGAAACCTAAATATTAAAACAGACCCTCTAAACCTGATGCAAAACAGGTTAGGTAAAACTCTTGAAGACATTGACTTAGGGAAAGACTTCTTGAACAAAACCTCTATAGCACAGGAATTGGCAGAAGAAATCAGCAAATGGGACCTCATTCTTTTAAAAAGCTTCTGCACAGCAAAGGAAACCACCAACAGAGCAAAAAGGCAACCAACAATGTGGGAAAAAATCTTCACCAGCTGTTCCTCAAAGGGTTACTATCTAGAATATATAAAGAGCTTAAAAAAAAATCAGCCCACCCAAATTTAAAGGCCCAATTCAAAAAGGGTCATCTGAAATGAACAGATACTTTTCAGAGGAAGAAGAACAGGTAAGAAGTATCTGAAGAAATGCTCTACATCAGTATTGAAAACAACACTGAGATTTCATCTCACTCCACAAAGAATGGCTGCTATTTCAGAGTTAGCCAGCAACAAATGTTGGCAAGGCTGCGGAGAAAAGGGAACCCTTCTCTACTGTTGGTGGGAATGTTGACTCATACAACCTCTGTGGAGATCAGTTTGGAGATTCCTCAAAAAACTAGGATTGGAGGTCCCATTTGAGCCAGCCATCGCTCTGCTAGGCATATATACAAAGGAATTAAAAGAGTCATCTCACAGTGACATATGTGCAGCCATGTTAATAGCAGTTCAGTTTGTGATTGCTAAGTCTTGGAAACAACCCAAATGTCCATCAACTGGAGACTGGATAAAGAATATATGGTTCTTTTATAGAATGGAGTATTATTCTGCCATTAAAGAGGCTAAGATTGAGTCATTCATACTCAAATGGATGTAACTTGAGGATATCCTCATAAGCAAAATAAACAGGTCACAGATGTATAAATATCATATCTTTTCTTCGGTATGAGAATACGTAGTGGTAAATGAGTTGTAGCATGTATAGTTGATATTGAGAAGTAGAAAAATATTTTAAAGGACAGAGTGTAAGGGTAAATAACAAGGGGAAAATGAATGTGGTAATTATAAAGAAAAAAGGAAACAAAGATTGTGTGTATAGGGGGCGGAGGATGCAGAGTGGTGGGGAAAAGGGAAAAAATGAGAATCAAGTCATGTCACATCCCGGCACAAACTCTTTAAAGTTGAATGCGATTTTCATGTGTATTCATACTGTACCAATAAAGATAATTTTAGAAAAAGAATGTTAATCACAGCGGATTAGTTATCACAATTTCATCAATAATGAATAGTCTGATTTTAAGTAATGATCACCTAATCAAATACTCACCAGGAAAGATGTGAGCTTCAGAATTTTTAGCAAAATAATCCTTATTTCAAATGAAATTTATTTACTAGCTCCTCAAACAACATTTATTATATGTGAGACATTATTTTATGTTACTTTGCAATTATAAAGTTTATTTAATTCTTGCAGTGATCCTATGAGGCAAGAATTATTATCATCCCCAAATAACAGATGAGGAAAAGGGCATGGAGTGGTTAGAGCAATAATGAATGAGGTATGACTGACAACCACAGGACTTCTTTCTGGAGTTCAGACCACAAGTTGCAGGCTTTCACCACCTTAAATAAGAATCAAGATATGTCATGTACAGGTACAAATTCTCAAAGCTAAAAGTGATCATAACAGATACCTCAAATGAACAAGTAAGCTCAATAAAGGGGAAAAAAAACCATGGAACCACACAGAGAATTACCATCATTTGTTGTGGGAGGCAAAATACAAGAATCTTAATTCTTGCATATAAATTGTAACAACTTATAATAGATTATTCTCCCATTTTATATAATTATTTGACAGAACTGGTAAAAATCTTTGAATTTATAGGAAGCACAGTGGAACATCTGAGTTTAAGCTTACATTGATAGCAGTACCTAATAATTTTTTTTAACACTCCTGAACGCATGTTCAGTTTGGAGGCCCCTTACTGAGTTCTTCAGTCAGTGTAACATTAATTATTTAGTGAAAAATACTTTTCAAATATATCCTGCAAAACTGAGTTGATGAACACTGTCATTAAAAATTACATATTAGTGCTCCTTTCTGTCAGTTACTTACTTCATATTTCAAGGAGTTTGTTTAATTGAATACGATAACTCTAAACCTTGTTTCATTTTCGTAAGTGATCACCTATCTGCAATCAAAAGTGCCAAAATAATACACTGTGAGTTTCCCAGTTGAATTGATTGAGACTCTTGCTCTCCTCACACATATATATGTGCACACACACACACACACACACACACACACACACACAGAACAGAATTCCATTATCTCCCTCAAGTGGTATATCACATATGTGCATGTGTATATGCACACAAACATGCACACACGTAAACTGGGAACACTCTTTCATTCGTAATATTTATAACAATACCATATTTTGAAAACAATGAAGTTTGTCAACAAAAAACAAGTTATTAACCTCACTATGCACTTAACTACCAAACAAATCTGAGAAAGCTACCATGTGAAAACTGTGATTGATTAGTGATGCCTGTCCCTGGCATAGCACCTTAGGCGTGGCAGCCTCTGTGTGCCAAGCACATCTGCACCTTACCTTTTTCTCGTCTAACACTTCCAACATATTCTTAGGAGCCAAAAATAAGTCCAAATTTCTTTTTTCTTAAATTTCCTCGTAACTCAAACTTTCGCCACAAACGACCTTTTCCCAATTAGGTGATACTGCCACAGTATCTGGACTTTACTGTTTTAGGGAGGATTTTTCTGGACCATCTCTTGGGTGATGGCAGTGATCCCAAAATACTCCTGGAGAGCAGCAATTCTGTGATCTCATTCTGATGCTTTTAAGACTTTTCTTTGGATTAAAGGTCTTAGCATCTCATTTTTAAGAAGAAGAAAGAGGTGGTAAGTACCATATAAACACATATTTTCTTTAGAGTAATCTGCAGAGAATTTGTCAAGTCGAGTAAGTTTTAATGAACCAGCTGGGCTTAGTGCACTTGTTATTCCACCTCTGGGGACAAACATTCACCTCTGCATGAAATCTCATGCATATCTTTCAAGCCTCTCTGATCAGAGGGGTAAATCTGCGATTTTGCAGCCCTCTTAGGACTGTATTCATATTCCTGTCTGACAGCTTTTCTCAGACAAAACTTGTGTCTCTAGTGGGTCTTTCTGTGGCAACAGGTAGGCAGGGTGTGTGAAGAGTATCTAGAGGTGAAGTGCAGAGCACAATACTATGTGACCTGAGCTGGGGCCATAATGGTGCTAATTACTAATCACTCGGCCAAGAGGATTCTCTGGGGAGTTGTCGAAAAATGTTAATGGGTAGTTTTCCTCATTTTTTTTCTTTCAGTAATTTCCTCTAATCTCATTTCCACTTCCTTTCTCAAAATATTAGTGGAAGAAAGCTTAACTGAATGACATACGACATACTCACGAATGCTTTTTTAATGGGGAGCTGGAGGAAAGAAAGGGGGAATTTAGAGCAAGGATAACAGTTTGTCCATTCTAGCAATGCCATGTATTCTTCCTACATTCAAAACTCAATATTTTCAAAGCATTCTTTTATAAAGTTGAACATATAGTTACCATTCAACACAACAATTCCTCTCCTGGGTATTTGCCTAAGAGAAATGAAGACGTATGTCCACATAAAGAGCTGTACAGGAATGTTTATAGCAGCTTTACTTATGTTAGCTACAAATGGGAAATATCTATCTGAGGAGAATGGATAAACAATGTGTGGTTTATCACACAATGCAGTATGCCCCAGGATTCTAAATGAGTAAATCTGAAAACACAATGTGAGCAAATGAAGCCAGACTGTATGCAATCCTGAAGAACGACAGCTACTCTACAGAAACAGAAAAGGGCTCCCTGAAGCTGGCTTGTGGAGATACAGTGATTGCAAAGAAGCTTGAAGGGGCTTATGGGAAGGTGACTGTGTTCTGTAATTGGACTGTGGTGGTGTTGACATTTGCCAAGATCCCAGTGCATACTGACAATGCATACATTTTATCTTATGTACATTACAGTGAAATGAAGTAAGACAAAATAAAGTAGCATTTGGCTTGAAATGAAGATGTCGCTATTCCTTTTTAAAAGTTTTTAGAACCATCAAAATTCTGGTACTGTAATACAGGGCTACCTTGTTACTCTTCTGTACCTTTCCAAAGGAATTTTCAGTACAGTACAGTCTTGGCAAGTGTGAGACAAAATGCTGACACATCTGTCTAAATCTGAGAGCTCCTTGGATGAGTCATTGAATTACCTGACTTTCGGTAGTTCTGGCTTGAAGAAAGTGATCATACAGCAGGCCAGAAATTGTGGACTGGTTGCCCTGGGTCACATTGGGCCAACAGTAGCTATGCCAGTGTAATGTTTGTTAAATATCTGAACTAATTATTTTACAAATCAAATTTTTCATAGACATTCAGACCTCTGGCTTCCTTTGAGAAATAAATATCTGATGATATTGGATCTGCATCCTAAATGAGGCCACTGAGCTAAAAATGAGTAACCACAGCTCAGTTTATCCATGCATAATACTCTCCAGTTTGTCTGGGTCCTGCCAGGCTCTTTTCATCATTTGCCTACCTGCTTTGCCCCTGAGCACACAAACCCTAAGCTAGATGAATGATGAACAGCTAGGTCCTGAAGATATAAACAATCTCTCAGCTTTCACAAATAACCTATGGTGTAAGTTAGGAAATAAAATTCTCATGTATTAAAAGTCAGTCCCTTGAAGTCATGCACTCAAGCGTACGTACACAGAAAGCAACTTCACACTGTGAAATTCTAACTTGCCTTTGACAAACACTGGACTATAACGAAGGAAACAACTACATGGGTACTACAGAAGGTCTCAGTAATTAAAGTATCCCAGGATTTACAATATGACTGTCAGCCACTGATCAGCCAGTGAATGAAAGGCAAAACTGAGCCCAGACACAAATTCTGTTTTTATAGGAGATTGGTCTGTTTCATTTCTTTCCCTTCCAGTTTAGAACACAGGATTATATATGCTTTACAGAATCATTTCAGAAACTGTTCTTATTTTCCACACTCTGAAACATTTTCTAAGAGCTCAAATTAGCTGCACTTTAAAAGTTTAAGCAAACATACTTGTCGAATCAGTCACTCAGATGTCAATCACTTTTTCCAGAGTGTTTGCTCTATTCTATTTGCCTAAATACTTCAAATTTTAAAGTAATCTAATATCTCTAATTTGTCTAATTCTGTGATGTGCATTATTCGATTTATCAAAATTTTCCTTTATTCTTGTTTCTCTTTTTGTAAGAAAAACATTTATTTTTCTTTGTATCTTTACCCAATTTTTAAAATTTTACTTTAGCCTGAATTTCCTTCTTTTACTTTTTCCTAAGTGTACTTTCTTTTTCACTTTTCTTCTGTTTTAAAAAGCCTTTCAGTTATTGTTACCAAGAACAGTATTTTTCTAAATGTACATTTGGGTCACTCTTTAAGCTTAGATATTCAGTAATGTCATTGATTTTGTTTTCTAAGTAATAATTTTGTTTTGACTTCTATGTTGTAGTAACAGTTAACAGAATAACATTTAAACTCTCAATTAACTAGGCCATTTAAAAATTATTATCATTTACTTTTAGTCTAAACCATCGTATTTTATTATTTATTTATTTATTTATTTATTTATTTATTTTTTTGAGACAGGGTCTTGCTTTGTAGTTCAGGCTGGCCCTGAGCTCAGCTTTAAACTCATATCACAGCAAGCCTTCTACCTCTGCCTCCTGAGTGCTGGGATTATAGGCATGAGCCACCATCCCCCGCACTGTGGTATGTGATGCTGATTGTTGCTGGGGTGAGTCTCCACACCCAGTATTGTTATGAGGTTGCCGGGATTGAACCCGGGCCCTTGCGCTTGCAAGACAGATACTGGTACCACTGAGCTATATCCCCGATCCAAAACTATCATACTTTAAATCATATGGCTACTGCATTTTCAGCTTTTTGGAATTTATTTTCTCTTTACCTACTAGGTAACAGGTAATTAATTATTAATCTTTATCTATACTTAATGTAGATATTATAAAGAAATATTCAACTAACTTAAAATATGTGTATTTCTGATATAATTTAATATTTTAAATTATATTATTCTAAGGATTATCCTTTTTAGATACAAATATTTAAACTTTTCAGAATGATAAAGGATATTAAGATCTTCCAGTATAATAATGTTTTCTCAATTTCTGTTTATATTTAAGCTTAGTGCTATATACTAAGTAGAAAAGTTTTTGCAGATCAAAGGAGGAAGGGCACTATGTTTTGATTTCATTATTAATCAATAGCAGTGGGGATATATGACAGGTGATGCAGAAAAATAATTCTCATAAATTGATATTATATAAGTACCTTGATACTAAATATTTATAATAGCTTTATTTTGTTGTAAATAAAAGTATTTTTGGGGCAAGTTATCATGTATAAAGTTGATACTTCATTGAAGTACTTCTCTGAAGGAGTTGCCAAAATCAATAAGTTTTTAAGAAAAGCACTTTTAAAATCAGCTGCCAAAAACATAAAATACTGAAAATTTAATAGTTTGAAAAATCATTATGCGTTTGTCCAAACTCAGAGACTATACAGACACTAAGAATGAAGCTTAATTTAATCTGTGGACTTTGGCTGATATTCTTATTATAATGAATCCAATACTCTGTGAGTTGGTTGGGGACAATGGGAATGGCTATGATATGCATGTGTGGGGACAGAGAGGAATAAAGGGAAATTGCTAAGTCATCTCTCACTTTGACTGTGAATCTAAAACTTAAGATGAAGAAAAGCCTAGGAAATTTGAACTTTGGCTCAAATTCTGAAGTTACTTTGCAAAGGGTAATGTACTCTTCTGAATACATTATTACTCACATTAAATTCCCATTTTCATTCACTGGAACTTGTTTCCTAAAAGCAACTTAGCTCTCACTTGCTGAAAGGCCTTTATCTTAAATTATAGGCTGTGCAGCAGCCATGAAAATACTATTTTTAAAAACTCTGTATTAGAGTCATGCCCACAGTCCCATACAGTTAGGCACTATGGAAAACTTTATACATAGACTATATTATTTTACAAATAACTTCACAGAGCTAATACTTATGCATCAGTTCTTGGTTTTCCTTTTGACTTTGATAAAAATGAAGTTAAGAATTAAAGACAAATAAAGTATAAAAATCATTGTGTATTTAAGCATTGACAGAAAGGAATCTGATACTTCCTACTTCCCTCTCTACCCCACAGCCAGAAATTCTGGGAATGGCCTTCCATAATTCATTGATATGTCACTGCCCAGAAGGAAGAAGCTACTGGCTACTCCTGAGAGCTTAGATAAGAAGTCCAGGAGAAGCAAATGTTGCAGAGTCCAATCACAGAGGCCTAGACATATAGGGTTCGCAGTCAACACAGCTGTAATCACCTTCTTCCACCTCTGGGCAGTGCATCTTTGGGCAATGGACACATCAGATCAATATGCCCAAATGTTTTCCTTAATGTTTTTTGCCATATCTATGTACCATCAGAACTGATGCTTGCCAAGTAGCGACAAAGTTGATTCAGCCTTCAAAAATTAAGTAGATTCATTTTAAAAGAAAATCACGATCACCACATAAATAGGAAACCAAGAAGTTTCTATAAAATGTTTACATTAAATAATTTGCTTAATCAATATAGCATTCAACTTAAAATAATTTAAAAACTAGAAGTTCAGTAATAGACTGATTCAATGGACAAAAATATATAGATAAGAAAATTCCACCATTACTGAAAAGGAGAGAGGTGGTTTTCAATATTTTATACTAATATGATATTTTTCAAGGCCAGTAAATTAAAAGAAAAGATAAAACTACCAATAAAATTTAAGAGAATTTTGCTTAATAGACTCTTGGTTAAAAACAGTCAAAAAGAACATATACTTCTCTTGCTTTTGAAAATAACAACTAGTGGTCTGATAGTCAAGACCTCTTTCTGCAAACTACTTTCATTTACTGAACTCCTTAACTGTACCAGAAATTACACTAAGAATGCAGTATTTCTATCTACATATTGTGCATTGCAGAGGATCGAACCCTGGAGCCTGTGCATGACAGGGAAACACTCTTTCCCCTATGCTATGCTCCTCTCCCCTATGTAATATCACATTAATTCTCAGCTAAAGTCTACATAGCACATTGCTTTGCTATCCAGATTTGGGAAGAAAAGCCTTCAAGCGGTTAAATACTGTTAACATCATAGGGACTCAGGTATGTGTCTATTTGACTCCAAAGCATTTAATAAGAATTCTGTCTAGTCTTGGTGCATTGTCAGGTATCTGAATCTGAACAATTTCAAAACATTAGGCTTCATGATTTCATCACTATTAAAAAAAAACCCCGGAGAACTGAAATCTAGATTACCAATCAAGATATAACGAATGAAGCAAGAAAAACCTAATCACAATTGTTACTGTTTAGATCTACACTATTCCCCAGAAGTCTCATGTATCGAGGTGAAGTTTTATAAGGGATTTCTAGAATCATCTGTGGACTGGTCCATTGATGGTGTTCATTGCTAAATGTGCTGTTAGCAGGTAAGGCCTGCTATAGGTAAAGAGACATCAAGGACATCAATGAGATCAAGCTGGTACATTGGATCTAGGAGCTAGCCACAGGGGATGGGGATTCATTATCACCACTACATCTGTAAGATAAAGGGGAGGGATCACTCACAGGCATCCCAGATGCTGAGTCTGCAGAGAATTGTTAGGGACAGGAGCTGCAGCTCCTCATGTAGAGAGACAGAGGAGCCACAGTGAACATGAGGGGAAAAAATGAAGAAATAAAATATCTAGATTCTCTTCTCCTCTTACCCTCTGGTCTCACGACACATGGTACTATTTGCCTTGATACAACACAGATAGAAAATATTGTAACAGAGCTGCTGAGTGTTGAACTGTGTTGCCCGCAAAAGATTCAATGAAATCCTACATCCCAGTCCCTCAGAACATTGAATTTCTTTGGAATCAGGGTACATAATTAGTTAAAGGGAAGTCACAGAGGAATACAGTCTGTCCTGCAGACTGGTGTCCCTATGAGGAGATGGTAAGATGAAGAATGAGACACACACAGGGAAAATATCATCTGATGACAAAGACAAGGACTATGATTATGCAGTTGCAGCCCAAGGATGTTCAAGATGGCTGGCAAAGCACTAAAAGTGAGGAAGAGACAGTTTCCCTGCAAGTTTCAGAGAGAGAGAACACTTCTGAGACACTTCTTGATCTCAGATATTTAGCCTTCAAAGTAGTAAGAAATAAAGGTCTGTTATGTTGGTGCTACCTATTTTGTAATAGCCTATTTTGGCAACCATGAAAAGATTATAGTGGTGTCCTCTCATGTACTCCCTATAGGCCAGGCTGTCAAAGTACAGGAATGAAAGAGAATAGAAACTGAATCTGAAGCAGTAAATTAAAAAAATTGGCAGACAAATTATGTATAAAATCCTGTGTTATCCAATTTCTGAGCCAGTTGTGGAGGACGGACCCTGCCCTTCAGGTACCTGCAGACAATGTCTTAACACGTCATACCTGAGTATAACCTGGAGGGGTACTTCTTTAGAAGAGTGTCCCTCAGTTTTGTTTTGGATATTTGTTTGTTTTGTTTTTTGGTGTGTTTTTCTTATTTTTTTAAGTCAATGGTAAGCTCCAATTGTGTGTAGATCTAGAACAAAGATCTAGAACAAAGGCTGTAGATCTAGAACAAAGGACCAAAACCAAGAGTCTTACCTGCCCTGCTAACCACTCACAACAGGAACTGAGGAGGAATGGGTGTCCCTGCATTATTTTCAGAGGAAAATTATCTTCATAAGCACATTATCTTGATCTAGTAAGTGTACATGAACTTCAGGTATCTCTTGTATCTTTATTTTTAGTTATTTTTCATAATTTTATTTAACTGTTCATTGCAGAAATACAAGCTTCATTGCTGAAGTTTGCAGCAAAATTCAAACTAAAGAAAAGTAAAATAAATAATAATAATGATCATAGGGTTCTCACATGCATTCAGCATTTTGTATGCCTCTTCTACTTGTATATTTTATTGGCTATATGGCTTGATTTGTGAAGTTCCATTTACCTACTGTTTCTTGGTATGTAAAGTTTTCACTGTGTAACAAACTTATTAATCATTAAATTTTGACTGCACAGTGATGTCCAGTACTGCAAGAACTGGGTTAGAATATAAGAATATTTCTAAACATGGTACCAGTGAGTGCTCCCCCTTTCCAATTGTTAGATAACACTAAGTTAAAAGTACCAGTAAGACTTTACTGGCTTATACTGTATTATTAAATAACTGAATGGTTTATGTTCAGTGTGTGTGTGAGTTTATATGTTCCCAATTCTTTGTGTGATAACCAAATATTTTCCTCATATTTAGTTCACCTTTTTTATCCTTAGTGGTATTTTTCAGAGAAGAGAATTAACTTTGAAATCAATTTATTAGGTTTTTATGGTTCATGTTTCTGGAGTCCTACTAAGATTTGATTGGCTATGTAAACGTTCAAGGTAACCTACATATTCTTCTATTTTTATTGTGGAAAATGAAAGTATTTGCCTTTATAATTAGATGTATGATTCACTTGAAGTTAAAATGTTATATATAATATAAAAGGAATCTCCAAACTGATCTCCACAGGGGTTGTACAAGTCTACAGTCCCACCAACAGTAGAGAAGGGTTCCTTCTGCGCACCCTCGCCAACATTTGCTGTTGGCTGAATCTGAAATGGCAGCCATTCTATGTGGAGTGAGATGAAATCTCAGTGTTGTTTTCATCTGCATCTCTCGAATGACTAATGAGGTTGACCATTTCTTCATATGCTTCTTAGCTGCTCTTACTTCTTCCTCTGAAAAATATCTGTTCATTTCAGATGCCCATTTTTGAACTGAGTCTTTAAATTTGGGTGGGCTGATTTGTTTGAGCTCTTCATATATTCTAGATAGTAGCCCTTTGTCTGAGGAACAGCTGGTAAAGATGTTTTCTCATATTGTTGGTTGCCTTTTTGCTCTGTTGGTGGTTTCCTTTGCTGTGCAGAAGCTTTTTAAAAGAATGAAGTCCCATTTGCTGATTTCTTCAGCCAATTCCTGTGCTACAGAAGTTGTGTTCATGAAGTCTTTCCCTAAGCCAATGTCTTTCAGAGTTTTACCTAACCTATTTTACAACAGATTTAGAATGTCAGTTTTAACATTTACATCTCTTATCCACTTTGATTTTAGCTTGGTACACGGTGAAAGAGTTAGATCTAGTTTTAGTCTTTGGCAAGTTAAAGCCCAGTTTTTCCAGCACCATTTGTTAAAGAGGCTATCTTTGCTCCATTGAGGATTTTTGGCTCTTTTGTCAAAGATGAGGTGGCTGAATGTATCGGGAGTAGTTTCTGGATCTTCTATTCTACTCCATTGATCCTCAGGTCTGTTACTTTGCCAGTACCATGCAGTTTTTATCACGGTGGCTTTATAGTATAGTTTCAGGTTCAGAGTTGTAATACCACCCACCATGTCCCTGTTGCTTAGAATTGCTTTTGCTATTCTAGGTCTTGTGTGGTTCCAGATGAAAGTTGGGATTTTTATCTCTAGATCTGTGAAATATGCTGTTGGGATTTCAATCGGGATTGCGTTAAATTTGTAGATCAGTTTGGAGATTCCTCAAAAAGCTAGGATTGGAGGTCCCATTTGACCTGGCCATTGCCCTCCTAGGTATATACACACAAGAATTAAAAGACTCATATCACAGTGACATATGTGCACCCATGTTTATAGCAGCCCAATTTGTGATTGCTACATCTTGGAAACAACCCAAGTGTCCATAAACTGTGGTTCTTCTACAGAATGGAGTATTACTCTTCCATAAAAATGAGGTTTGAATCATTTCTACTTAAATGGACATACCTTGAGGATATCCTCATAAGTGAAATAAATAGGGCACAGATAGGTACATATCGCATCTTTTCTCTGGTATGAGAAAATGAAGATGTAAATGAGTCCTAGAATTGTATGTTATATATTGTGAAATAGAAAATGCTCAAAGTAAAATAGGGTGAAGGGGGAAAATAATGAGATTATAACAAAAAAGTAAGGAAATAAATTTTATGTATATGGGGGGGCAGTAGGGTGGGTAGGACTATGGGAAAAAAAGAGAATTAAGTTGAGTCTTATACTGGTACAAATCTCCATTATGGAGTGTAATCATGATGCATATATGTAATGTACCAATAAAGATTAAAAAAATAACATAAAAGGAAACTTGGAACGTATGTAATTTTTCTTATAAGTAAACATTCAATATTTTAGCAGCATTGTTTAAATGATTCTTCTCCCTTCTGATTATCTTGGCACTTTGGTTAAAAACCATTTAACTGTATACATGTAGAACTTTTTTTGGACTTCTTAGTGGGTCCAATGACCTAGATGTCTTTGCTTACACCAATATCATACTATTACAATTACTATGGATTTATTATAAATCTTTAAATGATATGTTAACACCTTCCAATTGTGCTCCATTTAAAAATGGTTTGGGCTTTCTAGTTTCAGTACATGACTGTTAGTATCTCCTCCTAGGAATAGATTTGGGACCATATTGAGTCTACAGTACAATTTGCAGAGAATTATTATCTTAACAATATTGAATCTACCAATCCATGAACACAGGCATATTTCTTCATTCATTTAGGTAGTCATCAATTTTTCCTGGTATTATTTTGGAAACTGTAGAGGATGGATCTCAAACATCCTTCCTCAAGTCTACATAATGCATGGTGTTTGACACATTAGATGTATCATTTTTCTCCTAATTTATTACCTAATATTTACTCTATCTCCCTCCTTTCTTCCCTTCTTTCCTTTCACGCTCCTTCCTTCCCTCCCTTTTCATCTGTGACTCTTTTTTGTCTCTTGGGCACCTTTTTTCCTACTACCAACAGGTTCTCTCCAAGTGGTATAATGGCCACTGACTTTCCTAAACTTCAGACAAAAAAGCTCATGATCCAAAGAGATACATATTTCCCTTTGAAATTCATGGAAAAAAAATATTCTCTAATGTAGATTTCACCATCAAATTTCTGATTCTTTATCCTTCTTTCCTTCACTTAGCTCACAGTCTGGGTTTACCTTAAGCATAAAGGTGAGCAGTGAATTCTATACATTCCATTTCCTATGGGAAAGAAAGCAGACGCTGAAATCCCAAGTTTTTAATCTGAAGAAGTTTATTTAATCTTCTAGTTGTAGACAGTGGGAAATAGCTCATCTACTTTGGATTAAATACTTGTGTATGTCAAACATGTTTAGAAGGCTCCTAACTTGTAAATGATTAACAGAGCAATTTATCACAGAATAAATTAGAAGATGAGTAGTTGGTGTTTGACTCTCTTTTCATTGCTTCTCCTTACTGCTAGGAAAGAGGCAAATAGATTTAGGCATTCCTGCATTATTTATTTTACTGATAAAACAGAAAGTTTTATGGGTTTTCCAATAGTATAATTATAACTTTACAGTCTCCAGGGTTCCTTAGTGAACACTTAGCAGTCTTAAAAGAACTAATTGAATAATTGAGTCCTCCAATTCTCAAAGAGTTAATATACCTTTCTATACTAAAATTAAATGCATAATGTTTTATTAAATACAATTTATAGTCAGTATTCCGTTTTAAAGACTGAGATTCATTTTTGTAGTGGATCTTCTAAGAGAAGGATAGGTTAAAAGGCCAGATGGTATCTCTCAAATATTAACTAAACCTTGTTTCACAAAGGCATGCCTAACCATTGGGATATTAACAGATAATGTAATTTCACCTTCTTGGTTTTTGCTCTGTTGTCTAGAGCTCTGAACTTATGACTGTGTGTATTATTACTATTTGTTCTAAACAAGACTTTCTAAATTGTTCTAAAGGAGACATCTATACATTAAATGATATGAAAAGGAGGAAAGGAAGGGAAAGATTTTGACCTTAATTTACATGTCATTCCAATTTTACAAATTCTTTATGTATTTTTTCCGCTAAAGTGCTTAGGATCCTAAATTTGCACATAACCAAGGTGTTCAAAACTGGTGACTGCGCCAGTGGCTCCATCATCTTGGGCACTGATGTTCACTAGGTCTCAGTGTTCAGAGAAGACAAAGCCTCAGCAAAGAAAGCCTCCTCAGACAACTCTGAATCAAAGAGCCTCCATGCTCAACTACATTCCCTTCATCTCTGCTTATTATGAGCCACTGTCAACAGAACTCACACATTTGTGATTCTTTATGTGTCTAATCCCTGTAGAATTCCAAGATACTTTTTCATAGAAGTTCTGTTTTACAAAAACATTACATGTCATTATTCCAATGTATGTGTTCTTCTGTGGTCCACTCACATGTTAAATTACTTTCACTTTTTAAAGAACATACTTCAAAATAAGTTCCTTGATATCAAAGGATAGGTGGAGTTTTAGAACTACACTCATTTAATAATTTAATCAGTTGACTAAATCATAGCTTTTACAAGATATAACAGAAAAATAAAGGGAGCACTTTTTATGTAAGTTCTTCTTTTTTAAATTATCTTTATTAGTACATTAAATATACACATCATGATTGCACTCCATAATGGGGATTTGTACCAGTATAAGACACAACTTAATTCTCATTTTTTCCCATAGCCCCACCCACCCTACCACCCCCCCATATATATAAAATTTGTTTCCTTACTTTTTTGTTACAATCTCAACATTGTCCCCTTATGTAAGTTCTTTATATTGAAAGTGTTAGTCCTCTGTATGAGGAATTCCCATTTCATAGGTTGTCTCTTCGTCCTGTTGGTTATTTTGCTGTGCAAAAGCCTTTAAATTCCTGAGATCCTATTTGTTCATTCTAGATATTATTTCTTGTGCCACTGGAGTTCTGGGCAGAAGGTCCTTTGCCAATGCCTAAAAGTTTTATCTATTTTATCAAAGAGATTTATCAACTTTATCTTCTAACAGATTGTGTGTTTCTGTTTTAACATTTAGATCTTTCGTCTATTTTGACTTTATCACGTGGTGAGACAAATCAGTCTAGACTCAGTCTCCTGCATGTGGATATCTAATTTTCTCAGCACTGTTTACTAAGAAGGATTTATTTCCTCTAGTATATGTTTTGTCCCTTTTGTCCAATATCAAGTAGCTGAAAGTGTCTGGAGTTCTTTCTGCTTTCTCTATTCTGTTCTGTTGAGCTACATTTTTGCTTTTGTGCCAGTACAATATTGCTTTAATCACAATAGCTTTGTATAATAACTTCAGATCTGGGAATGTGATGCCTGCTGCTGTGCCTTTGCACCCAGGACTGCTTTGACTATTCTGGGTCTCTTATGATTCCATATGAATTTTAGAATTGTTTTCTCTGGATATGTGATAAAAGCTGTTGATATTTTGACTGGATTGTATTAAACTGATGTACAGTTCTGGAACTATGGCCATTTTGATTACACTGGGTCTGCCTGTCTAAGAACAGGCAGTATCTTTCCATTTTCTGATGTCATTCTGTATATCCTTTTGTAGAGTGATATAATTTATAGAGAGCTTTCTCTTCTGCAGTTAGGCTAACTCAACTATTTAATTTTCCTCAATGCTATTAGGGATGTTTTCCTTATTTCTTTCTCAGTGAGTTCATTATTTTTGTTAGGAATGCTGTTGATTTTTGTGTTTTTAGTTTGTTTCATGCTACATTACTGAATTTAGTTATTAATTTGAGGAGTTTTTTGCTGAAACTTTTTGCCTCTTTTATATAAGGGATTGTGCCAATTACAAATAATGACACTGTAACTTGATCCTTCCTCTTTTATTTCTTTTTTTTTCTTTTGGTCTGATTCCTCTAGCTAATGTTTAAAGAACTATGAATATCTCAGTTGCACTGCTATTCCTGCCTCGGTGTCCTGAGTTGATTCAAAACATTTACCTTTCATGTTTTCACAAGCCTGCCTTTTCCTTGGATGACACCCGAAGCAGCATTCACTGCAATTTTTTAAATCAAACTTCATAAAGACCTTCACAAAGAGATCTTTCAGAACTGCTTCAGAAAGCAGCAAGAATGATGGGATAAGTGTATGTTCATATGAGGGGGAAAGACTTTGAGGGAGGGTAATGGTAACATATCTTCTACCGTAATACATTTTTAAACATTTCAACATTCTTCATAGATTGTTCTCACATATGACTGTACACCTCTTTTATTCAAGCTGGTTTCCAACTAATCAAAAATTTTTTCACAGCTATAGGAGAAAATCTAAACACCAACCAATTACAGGTTAATACACAGTTCCATAGTCACAGTAAGAAAATTAAAACACCATTAAAAAGTTAAAGTGGAAAAATGAAAAATAAGAACCGTTACACATAATGGGCTTCCATTTTTAATAAAAAGGAGGTAGACTATACATGTATATCTCATAATTGTCCATATTCGAACACCGTGGGGAGGTAATGGATTAATGAGGTATAACTGTCATTGTAGGACTCCTTTGCATTTTATAATCTTGAAGAAATGATTATCTTTTCTGATAAACTTAAGTAATATATTTTTCAGTAATCCTTGATTTCACAGAGAGAAACTTTTACTTTTGTGTTCTGAAGTATCATTAAGGAAAATAGTCATATTTATTGTTCCAAAAGTTTTCTAGGTAAAAATTAATTATCTCCAAAGCTGAGGAAAGGAAAGCCCCAAAGAATGCCTCGTTTTGCTTTCATAGCTCTTATATTTAAGATAGATTATGTTATTTCAGTTCATGCTCATATCTGCTTATAATAATGTAAAACTTGCACAAAACAAAATAATAATTGAAAATAATTGCACATATTGAATAAAACAAGCAATTTTGGAAAGTTGGGGTTGAGCTTTGTTCACAGAAGATTACTTTAAGTAGTCTTAAAATATGACTAATTTATCCATTAAATTCAACAAAATCAAAATACAGACTTTATAGTTATTAGAATCATACGACTGGCACTAATGGTTTATAATTACTAGTTAGTACATAATATTTTTTGGATTGTAATTGAAACTGAGTTTTGTTACATACAATCACTCCAAAGTTAAAATGTGCTGGAAAAATACTGAAAATGTAAATATGCCTAATAAATAACTGTTATTTGAATCAAACTATACCGAATCACAGTTAATTTTATCTCTGAATTTATTAATCTTTTTTTAATTCTTGAGAACTAGCTATATTGTACCACTTACCATAACAGAAAAACTTCTGGATTTTGTTTCCAGAAGATTGTATGTTTTAAATACATTTAAATATTTTTAGCACCTGAAACTGATTTAGGTTTATTTGACAGAGGGGTTTTAAGTGTATCTCCATTGTTTGTGGTATAGTCTAGCTGGGGGTTTGGTTTATATTCAGAGTTTAAGGTCAGAATTAGATATTTTCAGTGTGGAAACAAGGTAGCCAAGGATCTAGGCAGTCTAAACTCTTCATGACTCTCTTTCCTTCATGTACTCCGTCCCTTCCACATTAACCCTCACTGGACACTACACCTGCTCCTGCCTTTGAATGTCTGCACTTGCTATGCCTTATGAATGAGCAAGTCTTCCCTTATCCATAAGGATAACCATATAACTACAGTCAAGACTTCCCCAAAAATGCACCTTCTCAGTAAGGACTGCAGGGGCCAATCTTTCTAAACTGTCATGTTTCCCTTAATATCCTGATATTTTTCCTTCTATGCATGTAGTTCAATCTAAAGTACTTCTCATTTAATACAATGAGTTTGTATATGGCTGATGGTTTAGTTTATTTCATTTACTATTGCATCCACAGCACCTAGAACCAATTCTAGCACCTATAAGGGCTTCAAATTTTTTAGTGACTCTAAGCCAGTAAAATTCTGCACGACAAAACAGGTGGAACCAAAAAGCTCCATCTGTAAGTGAGATACCTGTTCTCTACTTTACCATGGATTCCTGAGCTTATTACCTGCCTTACTCTTTTGAGTCATATTGTTGGCCTGGATTTTGGGGATTGTAATCCCTGAATGTTTCTAAGCTACTATTTATTCTCTCAAACTTATCTTATTCAAAGTACTTAGTTCAGTAGTCCATCAACAGTTATTAAAATATTTGTAGCCTACATCCTCAAATGAGATTCCTTCCTCAACCTTCAACCATCAAAAAAAGGTCAAACAGTCCAAAATGAGGTAACGTGGAAATGTCACACTATTATGCCATATCATACCTGATGGGAAAATTATAGCCATCTTTTGTATAAGATTTCCCTGAGACTAAAGGTTTGCAAAAGTCTTCTGTTTTGGTGATTTCCCCAACTATTAGTTTTGGAGTACTGACAGTTACATATGATTTGTCACTTTACTGAAGCTTTACTGATCTATACTAACCGTTAAAAGGCAACAACTCCTTTTAACTCTTCAACTAACCACAATGTTGTTCTGAAGACACCGGTTAAAAAACTGAAATTGGGCCCTGGGTATTGGTTCTGGATTTCCACAATAATACTGTGCAACAAAACATCTCAAATTTCACAGGTCAGTGACAAATACAGTATGCATGTATTTTTTTGCTTGCATATCTGTGAATTAACTATAGTTTGGCTTAAAGTTGTAGGTGTGTCTCAGTAGCCTCCAGGCAGTCCTTGCTCTCACTAGACCAGCAAGTAATTAGATTATTCTCAGTGCAAGAGGCAGAAAACACATCTGCATATCTATCACTTTTACTATGTTCTCTGTCTTGGCCAAATCAAGACAGAGACCTCCAAAATCACTGAACCCTCCAAAAAGGAAGCAGGGATCCCTGCTCTGTCTTTATTAGGTCAAGGAAAGATGTGCATGTGGTATAGGAGGGTGGAAATTATAAGCCAATATATCAATCCAACATTATTATATGTGCAGAGCCTTGATATAACTTTAGATTTTGATACATAGTCTCAGATAAAATAAAATTGAGATGATATCCTTATTCCTACATCACAAATAAACACTGAACACAGAGTATGAAGGCTGAACACAATATACCTTCTGGACACTGAGTTGAGAACTCAGATGTCAGAAACTCTATAAAGCACTGATATCTCAGAATCCTGAGACAGTATTAACAATATAACTTGAGGAGTCATTTTGTCTCCAAAGATGCAGGTAGAAAAAGCCCTTCTGCAATTTCTCTAATGGAATTACAATTTACCACAGGCTTGTTGTGGAATAAGGCTCCACTGGGTATTGCGAGTTTGGCTTAATGAATATGATTCAGCGGTGTACAGCACATTCTCTAAGTCTCTCTGGAAAGGCATTTAAAATGGTGAGTTCACAAAATATTACTCTTAGTCAATTCACATCAGGATGTCATTATTTAATAGTTTGTCTTTCTCTACATAGATTAAGTTTTATTGACGATCACTTTTTTCAGTCAAATGTACTATCTAGTTTTGATGAAGCCTTCTTAGTGTTTGACAATCTGCCCATTAAACCTGGCTTCCCCTGAAAAGAACTATGTGCTGAAAAAGAAATACATATGTTTATGTCTATAAATCCAAAGGAAACACAATATTTTCTTGGTCCCAAATTGCAAGATGATTCCAGGACAAACAAAGGAATTGCCAGTGGAAACTCTGGATATTACTATTTGAAGTGTTCTGGGGAAGCTGGAAATTTTTGTGAAATAAAAACATACAGTAATTTGAAATTACACACATTCACTGAACAAACCCCTGCCAAACTGGCTGTTCACAGGCTATTTTCCTGCCCAGATAGTTTAATGGTTTTTCTTTCTAAGCATTAGTTGAAAATATTTACCTACAAGTTCAAAGAAATATTCTGGAGTTTATTAAAACTGAGTTGAAAAACAGGCTTGAGTTTTTTTCTTTTTCTAAAAGATTCATTACAAAGAAAAATAAAATGTAGAACGCTATTGTCAATATAAATACAAGCTAGACTTATAAAGTATGGCTTCTTTTCAATTACCTAAATAATGTCATTGAGGACAACGAACTTATCCTTAATTTACAAACTACATAATAAGAAAACAGCATTACTAAGAACATTCAGAAAGACTTAGCACATTGACCTCACAAGATGAGAAGAACTGAGAGACCCAGGGCAAGCAGTTGCACTACAGTGTTAGAAAGTCCAGATTCCTCAAGATATTCCTTGAACAGAGAATAACAAAATAGCAAAACAGAACAAACACTCTGGCTTAAGCCAGTAAATAGAATCCATAAAATTCACACAGCTCGCCCACTCTCTTTGTTTAAAAACAGTAACTTAATAATCAATCCAAAGTCAGAACTTCTCTGCAGATTTTAAACCAAAAGAGCTTGACATCAGCATTACTGGTGGATCTAATTACTTGCTGTAACATAGGCCACTTGGCAAAAGGTTCAGTTTTTTGCCAGAAAACTCTCTCATCCCCTCAAGAATTTTTTTATTAGAGTTAGCAAATAAAGGAATTTTAGTACTTTATTTTATGACCACTGGCATCAGTGGCTACAATTTGAAATAACCACCGTATCTTAGCAACTCTAATCTTAATAAAATAAATACAGCAAGGAGCAAACAGGCTTCACACTATACTAATGTCTCATCAACATCCAAATAAGGGAAAGGGGGAAATAAATGGAGACTCTCATCGCTATGGTACTGTGGAATTGGCAGCCTTTCTGTGATCCAAAACAGTGTCTTTCTTTCCATTTTCACAGTAGGGGTACCTGTGGTGATATATTTCAAGAAAAAATTCACATGAAAAGAGGCAGGCATGGAGAAGGGAAAGAGAAGAATGATCAAAAAAAAGGGAAGACATTTGGAAAAACAAATTAAATCATTTTCTGCTCTCTTTTCTTCTGCATTGCAATAGTTAAAGACTGTGGCATCTGTTAGTTGTCTTCTAAATTGCATCCAAACTGATGCTCATACTTGTACAGTATGATAAATTCCATCTCTTAGATACTGAAGTTTCAATTGATGACTACAGTAAGAAAGAAGACACTAAATATCTTTTGACTGAATGAATGAATCATCCATGTTTGTGTCCACAAATCTGTTAGAAAATATCAATGATCCCACGCATTTGAACCACGTGATGTAGATTACTTGAAGCATCCCTAGTATAAAAGTAAGTCTTTTTAGAGCATTAACACTGTAGAAAGTCAATGTCAGGGATTGCAATTTAAAGGACAGATTAGGGATTCTATGGTGAGAAGAACCTGATAGGGACCTCCACTCTGCCATGTCCTGGCTCTGTGCAATTTCAATTTAACTTCTCTGAGCTTTCTGTTCTTCTTCAGACAAGTATGAGGACACTCTCTAGCAAAAAAAGGTGATGGTGAAGTTGTGAAATGGAATAATATCTGTAAAGCTGCCCAGACCAGTACCTATTAAGTCAACCTACTTTCGCTCTCATGACTTCCTTTCACTGAGCCAAACTGGGCAAATACACTGCATTGGCCAGTTTACTCAATTCAAGAAAAACCCAGTTTATCACCACGGACCAATAAGATGAGTTGTGTGGTTCATTAAGTCTTAAATATATTACAACCTATTTCTAACTGCACATTAAAGCCCTCACTACATCTTGGCTAAACTATTGACTCCTAGACCCGAAACATTATTCTTCTAATTAAACTTGTCCTTCCCAATATAGTGTCTATATTTTCTTGACTATGTATTTTCCTGCTTTATACTCTTCTTAGCTTTGACTAATTCTCAACTTCTACTTCCTCCATATTTTTTCCTACCTTAAACCATACACCACAAATGAGCTTATTTCTGATGCTACTTTATGAGTCAGCACTTTGGCAAATGTTGCATCTTTCTGTTCATCTGATAAACTCCTTAGTGACTTAACTCAGACATTACATTTCTAATGAAAGCACTCTGGAAATCTTTTCATTTTCATGTCAATAACATCCTCTACAGATTACACAATGCATTATGTCATGACTTTATACTATAGTATTACACTTGGTCTTATCACAGTGCTGTACAACCATTTCCTACTTGCTTGTGTATCTCTCCCTTGAGACTAGGTCTGAGAGTTGAACACCTCATATAAGAAAATATGGTTTACTATTCTCTGCCTAGAGCCTGAGTTTAGTAGGTTCTCAATAAACCTACTCTCATATTATCACCCTTTAAATAATATAAACATAGGTCAAGTTAAATGCTTAGACTTTAATTATCTTTATGAAAACTTTTACTTAATGTCTAATCAAATCTAAAAGAATAAGCCTTTAATTACTCACTATATACTGTTTTAACAGATGTAGCAAATTGAGCAAAGACTAAGACCCCAAGAAGATTACTCTCCTAGTGTCTACAACAGTAACGCTTGTGAACTATGCAGACACTTTCTTCCTGACTCTTTTTCCTACACTGCTTCTGGTTTACTGAACAAGTAACAAAGCTGTGACCTTTATCCTTTCCACCTCAGGAAGAAAATAGAATTTTCTAAGAGGATAAAAATATCAAAAATTTAAAACGAGGAACTGTTCCAAGAATCCTGAAGCTGTCAATATTTTATGCTTTTAAATAGTTGCTAGGGTTCATCCCAGAAGCATCTGCATATATCTATGTTGTTTTGTCATGGTGAGTAGTGAACTTTGATCTCTGGGGAATAAAAGAACTCCCTTATCTGTCTATCTACACGTATATATTTAACAATGCAGGTTATTGTTATATAAATGAAGGCTGTTGTCAATTTCAGTTCCCTGTCTTATCAAAAGAACAAAGCAGGCAGAAAGAGCAAGAGGATGATCTAATATGCCTACGCCAATAACCAAGCCAGGTTCCTACACTGGCGATGGCAGCCTTTTCTACAAGAGTTGTTTTTAACACCATCAGCAGACATTCAAAAACACGGGACGGTGACAGGAAGTGTACAGTTTAGTCAGTCAACCTTTATGATGTCCTTTTGAAGAACAGCAATTACATAACTCAGGGAGTTTTATGTTACATTTGAAAAAAAATATAAAGCAGTTTGCAAAGTGTTATGCAAGACTTCACATTCTGAATTCTTTTTAGAAAAATAAGCTACTTATTTTTAACTCTCATCTTTTCCCCTTTTGTTACCCAATTACTACTTAAGACTGGCATTTCTGTTAATAGTATAGAATTAAAACTATTTTCTACTTACATTTTAATAAAGAAGTGACTGATCATATATTTCTTAATCACATCCAAAGTCCAGTTTATAGATGTCCAAGTATCATACATTTTTTCATATACGTAGCACTAAAATAATTTAATATTCAAACATTTATTACCTAATGTTTAAGCTGTTTTCTCCCAAGTAATGAAAGAAGAAAATGTTATACAAAAGTAGTTTTACACTGCCAGTATATCATATCATCTTTCCTTCTAATTTTCATTTCTTTTGAAATCATTTAGAAAAAAAACTTTTTTT